>VYZW01024818.1:0-16860 GCA_013401315.1 Balaeniceps rex | reverse complement strand
GGGGAGGGTGAGTGAGTGGCTGCGTGGTGCTCAGCTGCCAACTGGAGCTAAACCACGACACTTGAGCAAATCACCTCATTGCTGGTCCTACATCACCCACAAGAATGCCTGAAATATTAAGTCAGCTACTGCCAGAAAAAGGAGCAGTGTCTAAGAAGGTTACAGGTATCTTAATGCAGAAGACACTTATATCCTTCTAGAAATTACAAATGTACCTGGTTAGAGTTCCTCAGCTCCTCAAAGAGCCAGCTAATCCTGTGCATCGATACATATACCCGAATCTCAAGTTGAAAGTTTCAAAAATAACTAGCACAGGTAACAATTATTCTCCATGTGGTGGAGATCTGACAAACAAAATAATACAGTGGACAAAATCCCATTAAAACAAAGAAAATGCTCTGTAGCAAAACTTCTCTTGTACTATTTCTATTCTCTGCGTGACAGAAACATATTGTACCACCAAATGTCAAATTGGGATAAAAAGACTGAACTTCTCCAAATTTCTTTAGGGTATCTTTCAAAAATTAAACATTCATGGAGTGTTGTAATTTCTGATCACACCCCAATACATAGGGAAGTACAGACATGAATGAAGATCTTCCCAATCTACCCATGAAACTCAGTAACAATTTTTTACATGATCAAGGATGTGACTCATGGAAAGAAACAGTAAATATATGCTTAGAAACTAATTATAGCTACTTGTTTTGACTGGCAATGAAACAGTCTTGCAGTCACCTACTGTTCCTATTCAAGCAGGCAAGAGTAAAATTGTAGACAAACTTACTTAAACACTCTCTATAGTCAAAGAAACATAAATAAACAAGGAAATGGGGGAGAATACTGAATCCATTGCATAAAGAGATCAAAACCTTCAATGGATATTATAGAGATTAGATATGCAGATATATTGATATATGGAGAGATGTGTGCATATACATATGTAAATGTATACATGTATATGCATGTGTATGTATGCATATACATGTATTTAAATAAGCCACCGTGCCAAATTGGTCACTGTTTAAAATACACAAAATTATAAAGAAATCAGTGTTCTTATAAAACTGTGATACAAAACTAAGAATATGAGATAGGACAAATAAAGATAAGTGAGAAAATGTTTCTTGGGCCAAATAGCTTTATCAAGAAAGCTTATAGCATGAGTTAAAAAGTTAAAAATAACAACTGGGGGGGTGAGATTTCTTTATCTCTTTGAGAAATGACACTACCCTAATGCTTGCACCAAATTCAGTGCAAGACTGACAGCTATAATGCTAATCAATAAAAAAAGAAAAAAAATTAAGCTTCTGATTTGTACATTTGAAGAATGTTAGATATTATGACCAATGAAGATCTAATACAGGATATTTATTTAGAAGCAGAGATTCAGAAAAATAAAGTGACAGTCTGAAAAAGAATCAAATCAAACCTCTTTAACAAATACAGAATTCATATATAATCACATCTGTAATCTCAAATATAACCCATACAACTATAGAAGATGGATCTGATTGTGAAGAGTAACACATTCTGCTGTTTATTCATTGTTTAAACAGGGAATGCATAAAATGGAGCATGACACAATGCCAGAAACTGTCACAATAATGGCAAACCTACAGTTAGACCAGCAAGCCTGCTTGAACCAGGCTTCAAGACACACATGTATGAGCCAACCCTAGTCTTGTAGTTCTGTGGTTGCTCTAGTGTAACAGTTAACCATAAAAATAAAAGATTAAAACCTCTTCTGAGAAACATATCTAATCCTGGACATGACATATCCCTGCTACTGTGGCACCTCACTAATTCAACTTGCTCCTCAGGTTAGATTTTTAATGAGGAACAATGCTTCTTGGCACATCTGCTCCCTAAAATACCATTCTTATTTTGCTGAACTAATGAAATGGAGGCTACCCAAGAAATCACGCCAGTGCTCTATAAATCAGCAGTTTCGTTCCTGGATTATCTAACAGGGGTCTGCAAAAGACAGTAAAGAAAAATAAATATATTTTCAGGCTTAAATCTACTTCAAACAACTCTCCAGTGCTGGAAGAAAATATTTACGGGCTTGCAAATTGAAAATGGTATAGATACTACAAGGAGATTTCACCATGAAACCTATCTTTGAAAGACTGCGTGAAATCGGGAAGGAAGGATTGCAGTGCTTTATACACCCATGGAGACACTACGCTTGCTTGATACTGAAGTTGTCTTGAACTACACTACAGGTTACTGCATCTCCAAAATAGGCAATAGATTATCCATGTATGCCATCTGTAATTGTCCCAAGTACAACCAGTGACTATTGTAACCAGTTAGCAATTATAACTACGGGAATAATGACTGTGGCAACTATGACCACATTTCTCTTCCAGCTAATGGTATACTATGACAGGAAATATGCATTTTTTACATGCTATAATGGTTAATGTGAGGGATGTTTGGGGAATCTAAGTACGTATGCTTTGAATTCGGGCATCTTTTGACCAGAGACTACTAGCTAAAATGCATCCTGCTCCACACTGCTCCTGGATAATAATATGAGTTAGGATTCCTGACTACTCATTAGGACAAAGATAGGCTACATTTAAAGTAATGAAGGCAGGACTTCTATTACTCTCTGTTGTTTGCTTAGAAATCTTTGGATTTTTCCATGTACACAGTTAGGGCTACTTAGCAAGACATGCTCCCTAAAAGTGCTGTTGTAGCATCATCTCTTTCTGCTCATCTGTTACAACACCAGCTATCTCAATGATTGCTTATTATCACAGGCTGGATATTGATCATGATTTACAAGCCAGCATCTTATTCTCTCTCTCAAACTTAAGGTTTTTACACATCCAAAGACTGTAAGCTATGTCCACACCACAGTATTTGCAAGATGTCTTGTTCCAACCAAGTGTGCATGAGCAGGGCGTGCCTAGACTGCTCTTTGTATCTTGCACCTATCATCTGTGTGCCACCACCAGCTGACATTTTGTTAGCTTATATTGGCAAGGAAAAGAACTGTGGGCAACCAGGTGACCATGCTGGCTGGACAAGTTCCCTTCTATTTTTTGCATGGGAGATACCTGGCATCTCCAAAGATTAAAAACTCCAAAGTGAAAAAGGACACAGTCAGAAACTCTGCACTTTTTGAAGAATGCCTGTGTTTTCACTGAATTAATGTCTTGCCTTTCCAGAGTTGCATTTGAAACATGAAACATGGGTCATGGTGTCATGAGACATGATATCAGAACTCCTGGAAACCTGACACATCTTCATCGCATGTACATCATTGATTTTCACTATGGGAGTTATGCAAACATTTCTTTACTCCTGACTTGCCAGTTTCTTTTACTTCCCCAGCAATCCAGGCTATCAAAAATCCAGATTAATTAATTAATTAATGTTTTATCAAGACAATACATATTAAGTATAATGCATCAATTACAAAACCCAGCAACCAGTACAGAAACATCCAGTGCTGTACTAACACAGGTTTATGCTCTAAACATTGTTTATGAGCAGTTTGTCTGTTTTTACAATATTAATAAGCAATACTACAATGGATTTCAATATAGATAGCTTTCTCTTAAAAGCATTCAGAATAATTCATATTCACCAAGATGGCACACCTGTGGAGATGCAGTACTTCAAAAAGAAGTGAACAAGAGAAGTGAAATTATTACCAAAGTACCATCCTAATGTATTATATACAGGAATAGGACTATCATCATTTTGAGTGAGGTACCATTAAGTGTACCACAGATGACTATGGATGTTTACATATTTCCATACTATAACATGCAGCAAGGGCAAGGAATGGAGTCCAAAGGATATTTCTTCAACTATTTTTCAGGTCAAGCTTGTAATACATAATATTATCCTTTATTTCCATGCGTTGGACATGTTTCAGACAGTCTATGAAAGAAAGAAGTAGCAGTGGCTTACAGATTTCAGTTACTGCATACTCTACAGTGAAAATATACACATCGTTCTTGTGCAGCTTTTACCTTACAATTATCATTCCTAATATAATTAACACCCAAAGCTCTAATTAGTCTGTCATTCCTATATCATATGGCAATGCAAATCCCCTCTCCCAGTGGGTCAGGATGCAGGATTCTTGCCACATAACCATTTTTCCCCGTGTAAAACAAAAGCATTTTTCCCCCAGTGTTGATCACTGATTTTATAGTGAATAAATCATAATGTCAGCCCCACCAGTGGGTTTCTGGGCATACACCAAGGAAGGCCACAAATGAAGAATGGTGTTTGGCCAATGACTCCTTTGCTAAGCATCAGGCCCACCTAGTTTATTATTTTCAGGATCAGGGAGGGATTATTCTCATCCATCCGCTTCCTCCTCTAGCAGACTGGCCTAAGCATCAAGATTTCATCCCCCATGAAGCAGGGAGGGATTCAGATAGGAGGTTTCTGCTTGTCAGTGGAGTGCCGCTGCTTTGCAGAAGGTAAAAGGACCCTCAGGGACTGTGACTGACTTTATGAGATTGCCATGGTTTAGCCCCAGTTGTCAACCAGGCACCACACAGCCACTTGCTCACCCTCCCCCTCCCCGGCGGGATGGGGGAGAGAGTCGGAAGGGCAAAAGAAAACTCGCGGGTTGAGATAAAAACAGTTTAATAATTGAAATAAAATAACAATAATAATGATAGTAATAAAATTGCAATGAAAAGGAGAACAAGAGAGAGAGAAACAAAACTCAGGGAAAAAAACAAGTGATGCAACCGCTTACCACCCGCCGACCGATGCCCAGCCAGTCCCAAGCAGCGATCGCTGCCCCCCGGCCAACTCCCCCCAGTTTATATACTGAGCATGACATCATATGGTATGGAATAGCCCTTTAGTCAGTTTGGATCAACTGTCTTGGCTGTGCCCCCTCCCAGTTTCTCATGCACCTGGCAGAGCATGGGAAGCTGAAAAAGAAAGTCCTTGACTGGTGTAAGCACTACTTGGCAACAACTAAAACATCAGTGTGTTATCAGCATTCTTCTCCTACTAAATTCAAAACACAGCACCATGCCAGCTACTAGGAAGAAAAATTAACTCTCTCCCAGCTGAAACCAGGACAGAGATACATGGAAATTGTCACTGTAATCCATTGGCTTGCAGGATTTCAGGCCTTTGTTATCAGCCACTTGTCTGCTATAGCAATGGTCTCTGTATGGCTAATTTCCCTCCAACATCCCCAGCTGAGGTATAACAAGCAGACTGGTAGTTTGTGAGACCTGAAAACAACCTAGCTGACACTGCTGGATGAGATCAAAGTAAACTTTAAGGCATCAAGGAGAGGGTTAAGAATAAAGGAAAAGAGAAAGGGTGAATTAAAAAAAAAACAAAGCCAGAAAACTGAGAGAGTTCTGAGGGCACTAACTGCTGGTCTTTAGTTGCCCAGACCGGCAACACCAGGGACCCCAGCCCAGGCACCCGGGATCTCCAATTCAGCTCAGACCTGGGCACCCCATCCTTGGCCAAGCTACCTTGTTAGGTGTGCCTGTCTCTGGTCCCATCTCCTTTTGCTGCTCACCAGACACCCAGGCTGGACCCTGGCCCTCGTTCATTGCTTGCTGCTTCTGGGACTGTCGATGGACCTTGTTACCTGTCCCTGGCTCTGCCCCCCACATTCAGCCCCAGGGGACTGTGCCCTGTTGGTGAGGGCACAGCCCATCACCCTAGGCTCCCGGCTCCTGTCCCTCGTGGAGTGGCCCTGCTTGTGCTGCTCCCTGACAGGAGCACAGGTCTGCAGAAAGGCAGTGTGCGTCCGTAGAGAAGAAGCATCACTAGAAACACTATAAGCTGGTAGAAGAGATCTATAACTGGAAAGGAGTGATAGGGAAGTGAGATATAATAACATTAGTTCTTGCTTTTTCTAGGTGTATTTCTTGCAAACTAGGCTGTTTTCTTCATTGTTTTTAAGAAAAAAAAAGTGTAATGAAGAAAGAACATAATGAAGCGTGTGATCATTACTGGACCTAACATTCCTTATTTTATTTTAAAGTTTTAGATTTTTCTTGATCCAGACAAGATGAGAGGGCATTTATAATTAATTCCTGAGGTCAGCAGACAAGGGTATAAAAAGTTCCAGTGACTGGAATTCAACAGTAGATTTTTTTTTCCCAAATAATACGAAACTAATTACTGGATAACAGAAGGCAGGTTTGATTTTTCTACAGAGCAAAGACATCTCTGCCAGGAATATTTCTATCAAGTGATTGCAGAGTGCTGTTGCTTCAATGTAAGCCCATCTGCAAATACCGTGACTAATGAACTAGGGCAATTGCGTCTGAGAAAAGCTCTATTTCCTGACAATTTTGTGGGCAGTTTTTCCACCCCTCCACTATTTGTCCCCACCCATAAGCAAGATACAAATGACAGTTTCAAAGCCACAAAGATAGACTATTTTTAATTTCACAAAATGTACCAATTTATATAGTCTGGCAAATCTTCAATGTCAATAAAGAAAAATGCTCAGAAAGGGTAAGGAAGGGAAAACTATGTCTTTCTTCCTTTCTTAGTTCTGGGAAGGTTTGGCACTGGGAGACCATTTGTCTGTCCTTTTCGCAAAACATCATTTTTCTTCTTCCAAGTAGTCAATGACAGTTTACACGGTTCGGAGAACTCGTAATTTAACTGGCAGAAGAAGACAATAATCTGCTGCAAGAACGAAAGTACATGTGAAGATGTTTTAATGTAAGATTCAGGCATTTAATTTTGTTCATTCTTGTATAACTAGCCAAAAAAAAAATTCTTTTAATACTATTATATTACCTTAAGGAGAGAAATAATTGCAACTATATGTCCAGTGATCAAAATTAGCAGTCATATCTCTAAAAGAAATTATATTATTGTGATTGGAAATCTATATTCATTACAAAAAGCTTATTTTCTTTTCAATCCACCCATCTCTCTATTACTGGTAGTATTTTCAAAAATCAGAATTCTTTTAAGACACTTCAAAAGCCGAATGGTTAAATCTTCTTTTCCACCCTAACTGATTAATGACAGCTAAAGGGGCTAGGGTGATATAAGCATTCCCTCAAAAGCCACTGTTTGCTCTGGGTAGAATCCCCTGGCCCAAGCATCCTGTCAAACAGCTGAGAACCTGCTTCCTTGGGGTCTCCTTGCATGTGGGGTATAGGGGGATCCAGCACAGAAGCTAAAGAGACTCTTTCTGAAGTATCTTCAGGACAAGGGTATATATCTCTGCTTTTGTGCCAACTTTATTCTTACCTTAAACAGTTCCTCTCTTCACCTGTGAAGTTTCTACAACATGCATTTATAGGCAGAAACCAGATCTCCTTTAAGCCTTCCCTTCCCCAGCTATCTCAGTAGTCTCTCTCTTTCCCAGTCCTTTTGAAACATCAGTGATCCTGCCTATACAGTCTTCCAGGAGTCTTACCAGGCCCTCTCACACTGCCATTTGTACCAGCACTGCTGAAAATGCTTTTCATGGTACATTCTGGAATTACATTTGCCTTCAACATAAAATGAGTGAGAAATACCTATCCTGTGATCAGCTTATGTATCCAGCTCCTTCTTCTCAGATCCTTCTTTTTCTCTGCTTTCTAATGGGTGCTGAACTTCTAGGCGGAATTGTATCTGTCAGTCCCTGAGTACAAGACCTTGCACTTTCATTTTGTGCTCTGAATTTCATGCCAATTTTATCTCTACAGTAGCAAAGGTTGTTTAGTTCCTCCTTTATGAAATTCTGTCCCTATTCTGTTTTGATAATGCATCCAAGTCCAATGCAGTCAGAAGTTTTCATTTTTAAGCACTTAGTCACAGTCATCAGAGAAGACTTTAAACAAGAGTAGTCCTAGGACTGATGCTCAAGGAGCTATCTTGCTTACTGCTCCATGACCTGATATATTCCTTTGCAGCACAGCCTACTGTTGCCTCCTTTTTCACCAGTTCCCTATCCATTCTTGTACTGATTCCCATCTTCTATACCTTAGTTAGCCCTTTGGGCTATAGGAAGGCTACTAGAAGAGTTCTTGATTAATAAACCCTGACAGCATCCGTCCATCTAAAATTTAGCAACTTAAACAGAAATGTCAAGCACATTTCACAAAAGAAGTGAGTCGATAACACAGTTTGCAGAAAGCCATATGAGATCCATATCATTTCCTTTCTCTAGAAAACTAGAAGGAGCTATCAAGACAGCCTGATGCCATCTATCCTGGTAAATCTATATTGCATTTTACCCTACTTTCCAGATAGCTTCATGTCTTTAATTATTCTTTCCTTTAAAATCTGTACAAAAGATTTACATGCTCCATGTACTTCAAAATTTATGCACTTACTCTCGCTACTGTAATTGTCCTAATTCACGTGTTTTGTCAGGCTTCAAAGTGAGGATGGTTTTCTGAATTTGGAGACTTTTGACAAGAAAAATCCCCTCAACACAAGCAGAGCAGGCAAACAAAAATTATCAGCTATATTTTGTTCTATTTGTGTTTGAGCATACTTCAGGTGAATTAAAGAATAAAACTGATTAGGCTTGAAAGAATTTCTTTTGTTCCACATTCATCATGTCTAGTACATGCCACTTGCCAGTTCTGAGGGGAAGCAATATCGAATGTGACATGCAATAAAAAGAAAACAAGAAGTTACATTATACGGATAAGAGTGTTAGCAGGCAGAAAGGCAGTCATTTGAGTATCTTTGCCCCTTTGACCATGCCCAAACCTGCCTCTCTGCTTCCCAACATGGGATACAGACCCAAGGATGATTCCAGGCTGTGGGGCTCTGAGCTGACCCTCTGTTCCCCACCGCAGGATCCAGCCAAGGCCGTATTTCAGGAAGGGCTCTGACATTTTCTCCTGATGTCATCAAAGACCCTCCTCAATCTGTGGCCAAGAGGAAATCCAAATTTAAATCTAAAAGATACCACAAGCATAGAGTTATGGTATTGTACGGGGTCTGGCTGAGGTGGATTTAATTTTCTTCAGAGCGGCCTTTATGGAGCTGGGGTTTGGATTTGTGAACAGAACAGCACTGATAACACACCAATGTTTTAGCTGTTGCTGAGCAGTGCTTGCACAGCATCAAGGCCTTCTCTGTTTCTCACTCTGCCTCCTCCAGTGAGGAGGCTGCAGGTGGGCAAGAGGATGGGAGGGGACACAGCTGGGACAGCTGACCCCAACTGACCAAAGGGACAGTCCATACCATACAACGTCACATGCAGCAATAAAATAACTGGGGGAGGGAGTTTTCCGAGGGGGCTGTTGCTCTGGGGCTGGCTGGGCATCAGTCTGTTGGTGGGAAGTGTTTGCTTTTGCATCACTTGGGTTTCCTGTTTTAATTTGGTTTTCCTTTTTTTTTTTTAATCCTTTTACTTATTAAACTGTATTTTATGTCAACCCATGACTTTTCTCACTTCTGCCCTTCCAATTCTCTCCCCCATCCCACTGAGGGCAGTGAGCAAGCAGCTGTGTGGGGCTGAGCTGCCAGCCAGGGTGAGCCCACCACAGTCCTTTCTGGCACCCAACATGGGGCACGAAGTGTTTGACATAATGACAGATTTGATCAGAGCGTGCTAGAGGGAACTAGTTATTATACCTGTTTAGCAGTTGCTGGTTGCAATGATGACTTATTTGTTCTCGACACTAGTTTTTTTGTTCCCTTACCTGCTCTGTGCCATGCTCCATCTCTTGCTGTTCATCAGAGAGTTTGTTAAAGGCTGGTTTTGGCTTTTGCAGTTTGCTGTGGGGTTTTTTTTGCATTTGGTTGTGCTTCACCTGGGAGAACTATACTAAAAGTTCACTGGCCTTGAGCCTAATCTGGTATTTGGGCCCTGCATTGCAGCCATCCCAGTACCTCGGGAACCATCTCATGGAGACAGTTAACAATTACACCTTTTCCCTCTTCTCTGAACGCCAGTTTATGGAGGATGCAAAGAATGGCACCTTCCCCTTCTTCTCCTCTGGGGAGATGCTTTCTGCCTTGTTACAATGGCTCTTCAGTCCCTTCAGCATCTTTGGGTAATCAGAATGCCCATATTGGTGTGTCTCAAGAATCTGTTTCTGGCTTTTCCTAAGGTTAACCAACTATTTAGGAATATCACACAGGGATATGCCCTGATGCAGTGTGGTCATGGGTAGCAAGGTACATGGGAGAATATGGGCAGGTACCTAGAATGGTTTTCACCTCTGAGGGTGTGGGACTTCACGCCGAACAAGTGCGGAAGGATGGGGAAATCTGGTGTGTACCTCAAGGAGAGTTAACCTTGGGTGAAAATAACCCATGATTTGAATCACATGGTGCCATTGCTGTATGATGCCATTGCTGTATGATGCTGTACATAACCATTAACAGCAAAATATCTTCAGGTAAAAAAGGCTGGTTTGGTCTAAAATGAGAAGCAAGCATAGTGTATGAAAGAATGGAGTCTACCTACACTGAACGCTTTTTCTTTAAGCCAAAGTGACTCCACATTTGACCCATCACAGCACTGTTGTGTTTAAGGATTCTCACCTATGCTTGGCCCTGCATGTAATGAGAGCTTGCGTGCAGCAGCAGGAACTGGCTGGCACCAGTACGGAGGGAGGCAGCGCTGCTGTTCCTCATCACTCCCCTACGTGTGCACTCCTGTAAGAACAGTGAGTCAAACCCAGCCAAAAGAAGAAGGACGGACACAATTACAAACCCAGTTCTCATCTTTTCTAAAACCAGGTCAGACTGATCACCCCATCTGCCTAAAAGGAAGGCCATGCCACCACCTGTCCATAAGAAAAATCCATCTAGACCAAGCAGAGATGCTTGTTTTTATAATAAATGAGTTTGCATTGATTATACGACTCTGTCCTTCTGTCTCACTTTTACTCACAAGCCAGCACTATAATCCCACACATGACACTGTCTGTCTGATCAGGCCAATATAATGACACACAGGGCCAGTATGATAAGCACAATACATCTATATTCTCTCATACACACAGAGTTTAACTCTGTGTTTTCAGATTTGATTTTTCACAGTAGTAAATGTATACACCAAGTACCTTACGCTTTCTGCATTTTTATATTGAGAAATACAAAGTTTAAAAAACAACTCCAGAACTAGAGAAAAGTGAAGATATGAAATATATCCAGACCCACAAAATTGTTTCACATTGAAACTGCACACTCTTAACTGAGAGTAAGCTCCACTTTTTATGCACTGTAAAGGATGGACCTATTGTTCACAGTCACTGACTGTCCTCTAGCAAACAGCAAATACTGCTCTGGGAATGCAACTCACCAGGCTGGGAAAGCCAGGATTTTATAATTAAATTACAGCAGCTAGTAAAGAAAATATTTTGTTGATTATTTACTGCTTTAATAGACATAACACTAATATAATATTAGAAACCTCTCTATTTATATAATCAATATATTATATGTATATATATATGGGATTTGGATACTCCATCCATAGCTGTGTACACTATTGCCTTTCATCACTGTTGCTAAAATTCCTATTTGTTTCTAAACAAAATATATAAATAAAATACTTTTCATCCAGTTTAATTTTCATTAAATGCTGGTTTACTAGGTACATTACAGGTACAAGCATAGTAACATGGGAATGTTGCAGCTAAATCAGCGTGTATTATTTCAATTTGTGATGGTGAAATTAGAACCACATGCAAGTCTGTTTGAGCATGATAAGAACAGGAACAAACATTCAGTCCGTGTTTTGCTTGAGATAGTCAGCATTTTAATATTACGTGGCAGGCAAAACACTACAAAGGAAGTGAGAACAGATGGGGAAAACATTAAGGCTTTCCTAGACTGCAGAACACAACTGGATATTGTACTTCAATTGTCACCAGGCTCTATCACGTGCGTATCATCTCACATTGAGCTGATAGGCAAAGCGATGAAAGGTAGTATTTTAATAAATTAAAATTACGGCATTCATGCTGCAGATGAGACCAGTACATCTTCCTTAATGAGCAGGTATCATCAGCTATGAGATGCATGTACAACGGAATCAATGGGGAAGAAATATCAGAGGACTTCACCCAAATGTAAAGGTATTGTAAATACAGGAGAGAGATCTCTCAGCTCCTTTTCTGGAACGTTTACAGAAGAAAAACCCTGGGATTAAGAGATATTGCCAAAGCAACAACTGGGCAGTAAGACATTTATTCTGAAACTTGTTCCCGATGTCTGCATTTGCATTCCCAATTGCCATCTCAACACAGCAAGATATGTCACCCAATATTAAGAAAAAGGTTGCTTGTATATGAGATATAATAAAAAATACAGCTTGTATATTAAAATCTATAGAAATATATTACCAGATTTCTCACAAAGTTACTTGCAAGGCATGGTAGTTAGGCACATAAAAGAGACAACAGTCAAAGCCAGCCCATGTCTGAAAAGCTTGCAGTCTTACAGACAGACATAGGTTAAGACAGGAAGACACCAATCAGAGATTCAAGCTTTCATACTAGCACCTTGTTAAAGAGCTGGTAGTGTGTAAAGTTTTATACAGTGTCTGTCAGCTTCCCAGAAATACCTTATGAAAGTATAATACTCTTTATGAAAGCTTTGAGCCTCTGGTGGCAGGTCTAGCTCTAAAAATATAGTGTGGAAGAAGTCCTGCAGAGAGGAATAAAGGAAGAAAACAACCCAGAGAAAAGACTGGAGCCATTACTGGAGCAAGGGGAGCAAGGTAAGAGAAAATCAGACTGCTGAATGAGACGGAGCTACAAGGGCCTTCAAGACAAGTCCTTCACATTTAAACCAGCCAGTGAAATAAGCAAAAAGGACAAACAGTGGCAGTGTAGCGGGATGTTGTGTTTTGAGTGATGGGGAGTGGAGAGAGACAGTTCCCAGTGAGGCTGCAAAGAAAAAAGTTATAGCAAGGGAGGAAAGATACCTGAAGGACAGCAGGTATGGTTAACATTTCAATAAAGGACCTGTATTTAATTGAATGGAGGGAAGGAGCAGAAAGACATTCACAGCCAAGTCAGGATGTAGAGGAGGGAGGACTCCTTACTTCACATTATGAGCCTGAGTGACAGGATGGAGCTGTTGTCAGCAGCCATGGAGAAGGGCAGCAGTGAGAGGATTAATGACAAGAAATAAGAAGCACGGTGTCACCACGGTGTCACTTGAGCTGCTGGGGAGTCATGCACTGCCTTGCCAGGCACAGTCTGCAGCACAGCACTGGACACACGATGCAAGGACAGATGCAGATTCATGATTCACCAGTGAAAAACTAATAACTGAAATAGTCCAAGAAGTTGCTCAGGCTTAACACATAAAACAGCGAGTTGAGCACCATACCACAAACTCCTGTCTTTCCTCCAGAACATTTGCTGTCTTTGGCCCAAGCCATGTACCGGCTCTGAGCGCTGCCTGGATGCCTTCCCAGGTGCCTTCAGTTTTCCATTGCCTCTTGCAAGCATCCTTTTCTACAGGGTAAAACAGTTTCTGCAGTTTATATTTAAAGCACGCACATGTCTGTAAGGTCTTCACAAATGACCAGGAAAATGGCGCTTGCTCCACATTGGACTCCTGTACCTCATCTTTTTGAGTCTTTAAAGCCTTGTCACTTCTTAGAGCTTCGGTATTTTTATCTACCATTTTCTTCTCTTACGTTTGTTTATTTTGTCAAATTAGCAGGAATCTTTTTTTTTTAAGCCTTTACTTTTCTGACCTGAATTTTTGTATTTCTAGAATTTCAGTCTAAAAAATGTAAGAGCTTTTCTTCAAAAAAATATACTGAGAATAATGTTAACAAATCTGCTGTGATCCAACTCAAACTATTTCTGGTTTATTTTCACTTAGGCTAATATAAGCAAGATTTATTTTGTTTCCTAACATGAGTCTTTTATTTTGCCTTATAATTGCAAATGGATCAGGCACTCAACAGATATATAGGAAAACAAGTTACCTGTACCACATCTTACATATGAAATAATAAGAAAGTGTCAGTTACAAGAAAATTCATTAACATATCAAAAGAATTAGAATGCATGTATGTATAGTAGGAAACTGTATTTTAGGCAATTCCTATAAGGGTTTATTAGCTAATAACTATTGCTGCCTTATTTTTTAAGATAAAAATAATTTGTAAAAAATTAATAAAAGAACAGAAGAAAATATTCAGAAAGAGAATAAAGCAAACTTGTTCCTCATTCAGTGAAATAGAATTAGTAGTGTTTCCATGTCTTAATCTGCCTTCTGGAGGGGTGCTTTTAAGACATGCAGCATATAACTAGGCATTAGTGAATGTAATCCTCACATTTGTGCCTGCAATACAACTTAAAAGATACCACTGTCCCATTCTTTCCAGGATAACTTGAAAACCTGAATTAATTTAGAATTAACAAGTAATATTACACAGGGGAATACATTTGACAAAGCTGTCGTTAATCTCTTCACTATGAACCAAGGCTAAACAGACACTTCTCCCTTTCAACTATCCAAATATCAACAACCCAGAAGTTTATGGCTGGCACCAACAGCTGTAGCACAGTTTAGGGGAGAAATCTCATACCTTCCTGCAAACAGCAGCCAACTCAAGAGTTCTTATCACCTTCTGATTGCAGTTGGAACCAAGTTTATGTCAGCAATTTATATAAAAATATAGCTGATTTTAATTCCTGTACCAGGAAGACAGATGGATTGAAAGTGAGGGTAATGCCAGACAAGGAGAATAGGGTCAGAATAATACCCATATATTTTCTGCCCTACTAGAAAGAGTGGAATACCAACTACTGGGCAGTGTCTGCTACCTAACACAGAGCAGGCGGTCTCACACTTTCCATTTAGATTAGCAGCTGCAACAAAAAGCCCTTCAAGCAAACCTGAAGCTGCCATTTCCACAAAGGGTGCAGAAAGCCCACTAACCAATAGCAGAATATAATGTCATTCTAATAATAGAAGTAAAAAGATAAGGTAAGCTTGGCAGAGGAGACTAACTACTTACAGACACAGCAAAAATTGTCTGTGTTGTTGGTATGGTCTGTAAGGAATAACAGTTGGAGTTATTGAGCAATTGTTTCAGAGAGGAAAACTCTGCTACTTCTTGCCTCCAGAAAGCCAGGTGTACACTCCTGGGGCACCAGGAATACCCCTGGGAACATTGTCACAGAACATACAAACTCACCAGTTTTGCCTGGTAAGAAGGGCAGAAATTCCTAAAACTCAGATCCCAGGAGACAACATAATCAGGGATGAGATTGGCAAATGAATGAGCACCAGTTAAAAACATCAAACTTATTGGAATATCTCCATGTCTCGGTAAAAAGGGATGCAGACAGAGACTATAAATATTTTATATGTAATTAGCTCTACATTTAATAGTAATGGCAGTGGGGAGGAGTAAATTCTGAATCTTGTCATTCTGAACAAGGACTCTCCCTGCAGACAGGCACTGATTAATGATACCATTCTCTGAAATCTGAGCCACAGAGTCCTTCAGACTTCAAGAACATTTTAAACTGAATTTATGTGTCCTTCCCAGTTCACTGAACTTACTGTTTTGTTCTGTCACATTTACTTGCAGAAGACTCTAGACCATAACTGGCTGATATTCTTCATGTTTTCTCATTGCACACTGACGTAACATTTGAAAAAACTTGTATTTTTGAGCAGGAAATTTTATAAGAAGGCAGTGGTCACTCTGATTGTATATAAAGAAAAATCTATGTGCGCTGGAGAACTCTATGTCATTGCTGTTTACACTTCTAAGCTATGTGCAGTTCACATTTTTTACCTGATCTCATGATCGTGTGTTGCAGTGTTACTCTGCTAATGAGACTAAAATGTATTCTCATCAAGAGGGTAAACCAGCCTTAGACTTCTTTTAGAGAGACATTCTCACAGCTGGAGCATCTTCATTGTCTAGGAACATTTATAAGTGGCTGAAGAATTCCTTCCACATCCTCAATTACTTAACCAGATCCAAAGTGTAGATGACAGTGAGTCCTGGAATCCTGATCACTGCAAAAAGCCTTTGAGGCCACCGCTAGGGATAAGCATTGGAAATCGGGGTCTCTAGCAAAAAGCCCCAGATAATGCTTAAGCTGATGTCCAAGCTTACGCTTCCTTTAAATTTGTGGCAAGTAGATATAAGCAGGAGTATTAATAACACCAGTTGTCTAATTGCTGTTTTCACTTAAAATTCAGGTTTATCAGTTTTACTCTTTTTAGGCATAATCCTTAAAAAGTAAAACTCTCAGAAAATCCACATACTTCTATGTCACCAGATCAAGTCAATCTGTCTGGACTGTCTGCCCAGCTCCAGGACAGGAGCAGGAAGAGGTATGATATTGCAAGCAGAAAATCTAGTGCCAGAGACATTTCTTCCCCTGGCATGCAAGGGAAATAGTTCATAGAATCATAGAATCCCATAAAAACCCCTAAGTTTCTGCTGAGCACACAGTAAAAAGATTTTATTGTTTAGACATTATAAGGTAGATATATCAGGTTACAGAGGTTATAGCTTCCCAGTGCACTCTTATCTTGTGCGGTAGTTCTGCCACTGGAAAATCCCTTTCTCCACTTCTAAAGACAAAGCTCTCCCTCCTCATCCTGGATGCAGGCAACCCTGACACTGTATATGTTTGGGAACATGAAGAACAATCCCGATAGATGAAGTATTTTTAGTTTTGTCTCCCTAGCTTGTGACAGATTAAATGGATAAAAACACTTAAGACCACCAACAATAAAATAGCTGGCAGAGACCAGCAAGATTGGCAGCGGGTCATAATTTCTATAACCAAGTGAAAGAGAAAATGTGTGATCAGCAAAATGGCTCCTGAACCTGGCTAACTGTTTTCATTGTAACTTCAGTTGCGGATGCACTGTTTGTCCCATCTATCTACCAAGCACACCCGTGCAGGCCATTAGTGCCAT
>VYZW01024816.1:66395-95250 GCA_013401315.1 Balaeniceps rex | reverse complement strand
GCTCTGAGCAACCTGATCTAGTTGAAGATTTCCCTGCTTTTTGCAGGGGTTTGGGCTAGATGACCTTCAAAGGTTCCTTCCAACGCAAACCATTCTATGATTCTTCCTGCAGGTCTGCATGGTGATGCTGTAGTTAGATGTGCTTGCTTGTCAGGACTGTCCCCTGTGGGCACCTCAGTACGCATGGTCTTACTCTTTCTAAGCTTGTAGACTACAAATTAGTCATTTGCATTTGGCCTCCAGTTTTCTCCCTTAGACTGCTGGCTACTCAGGTGCTACTTTTTTTAATGTTGCATTTCCACTGTATCCCTTAATGCTGGTGAAAGAGGTGTTGGGTAATGTGGTTTTTTTACCTCGAGTGTCCTAAGTTACCAACTCTATGCTCCTTTAAATATCGATTGCTTGTCCCCTGAGGGCAGAAGAGTTCATTCCTGGGGCCTGAACATTGAGCTGTTGGTGTCAGAAGCTTTGAAATCCCCAACTTTGTAATTTGATCATCAGACAAGTGAATTGTGTTCATCAGTGTAGAGAGTCAGAATATTTCCCTGTGCAGACCATGTTTTGTCCTCTAAACATTGTGGGATACTCCGCTAATGTGGAGTAGCTATGCCTGTATATCTTAACATAATGTAGTGAAACCGAATTGGGAAATCATTGGCAGCGAGGTGGGAAATATTCAGCCTGAAGTTGGGCTTGACTTAGGCTTTGCTGGAACAGTGTGTCAGTAGGAAGTGCAAGCACCACTCTCTGGCCTTTCTCCCTGCAGCATGCACACAGAGCGAAGGGCTGGCTCCTTCCAGCTGGCAGCATGGGTGGGCATGAGGATGACAGACACCTCCTGATCCCTTTATCTGTGACAACCTCCCCGCCCCTGGCTGAGACTTGCTGTTGTGTTCAACCCCTGGCAGTAAGGCTTTAAATAGACCAAACAGTCAATAACTTGATGGAAGCAAAAATTCTTGTACCTTTGAGCTTCAGTATCCAATTGAAGACAAGCGCAAGAGCTTCCCAAGTGTACTGGGAAAAATGTTTCTGTTGTACATGCCAGTTCTTCTAGCATAGGTTGGATTTTAGACTGCAGTTGTGCTCCCATGCGGGAGCCAAGCTAAGCTTGTGTGAGCAGCCCTGCTCTTTGCTGTCCTTTTCCCAAGTGCTTTCCTCTGCAGCATTAAAGCCTTCTAATGGCATTTTGCCATACATGACAACTTAGTCAAATGGTTTCAGCCTCTGTGGGAGTCTGTTTAGAGGTTAACATCTCTACAAAATAAAGACACTCTTTTGGCACTGGCTGTCAGCTGACAAAGAGATTTGAATAATCCATAAAATCAAGCGATTCTGAATGTTCAGCGTAAGGCTAAATAGGAGAACGTAGTAATTTGGGGCAGCTCTCCCAGAATTTTTTCCCTGGCTGAGGCTGCGTATCCAGGCAGGCAAAGTCTGCTGTGTTACTGGGAGAGCTCAATTCATTCTGTTCCAGGATATTGATGCTTTTGCTGTTGATGCTTTTCAAAGGTCGTTACACAGCTCTTCAGGAAAAAGCAAATTCTTGTATGTACTTTGACTCTGGGATGCACTTATAATGGGATTTGCTTTTCATTTTCTAAACAGGAAGAACCAGCTTGTCAGTTTTTCTTTGATTTGAACAAGCATCAGGGAAAGAAACGTCCCTCAGATGGGAAAGAGAGAGGGAACTCCCAACCTAAGCAAGCCAAAAAACCCCGTAAGTATACGGATGCTTTTTTCCTAAGCTCTTCCTGTGAGGCATTGGACCATCTCACTCTTCATTTTTCTCAAGCTGTTGAGCTGTACATGTCACCTTGCCAATGTCACTATACTAGTGTTGTGGTTTAACCCCAGTTGGCAACTAAGCACCACACAGCTGCTCGCTCACCCTCCCCTCCCTGGTGGGATGGGGGAGAGAATCAGGGGGGGAAAAAAAAAAAGTAAAACCTGTGGGTTGAGATAAAGGCAGTTTAATAGGACAGTAGAGGAAGAAAAAACAATAATAATGATAAAAGAATACACAAAACAAGTGATGCACAATGCAATTGCTCACCACCCGCTGACCGATGCCCAGCCAGTCCCCGAGCAGCGATCACTGCCCCCCCAGCCAACTCCCCCCTCTTTATATCCTGAGCATCACATCGTATGGTATGGAATAGCCCTTTGGTCAGTTTGGGTCAGCTGTCCTGGCTGTGCCCCCTCCCAGTTTCTTGTGCACCTGGCAGAGCATGGGAAGCTGAAAAGTCCTTGACTAGGGTAAGCACTACTTAGCAACAACTAAAATATCAGTGTGTTATCAGCATTCTTCTTATCCTAAATCCAAAACACAGCACCATGCCAGCTACTAGGAAGAAAATTAACTCTATCCTAGCCGAAACCAGGACAACTAGATGTGGGAATACAGAGGAATGAAGGGTCCCTTGTTTCCTACAAACCTGACAATCAATAGATGAAAGAAAAGTCAAAAGCATAGTTTAAAAGCTGGTTGGATCTGTGGTGGTTGCGGTTGGGCTGATGCCATTTACCCTCTGAATCAGACTGGCCTCAGAACATGACAACAGGCTGTTTTACAAAGCAGCATGTTGCCATTCAGAGGGACTGCAAGGGACTGGATGATGGTGCTGGTGAGTTCTTGAAACACCACTTCAGTTGTTCTGTGCTGTGAGTTCATGAAGTATTAATGAACTGGGAAAGGAGGAAGCCCTTCTGTTACCTCTCTATTTCTGCGCTGTAAATCTCATTAGAGTTTGTCTGACTTGAAGGAATTGAAATGAAATCTTTAAGGACTGTGACTTCTCAGTGACAGTGTTATTGCAAGCATGTATCTTTAGAAATGTTGGTCTCAGTTATAAAGAAATTTGGGCTTAAAATGCCCAAATAGGGTAGGTGTCGGCCTCCCCTGTTTCTGTGAAAGCTATTCCCACTGCCAGTGGGTAAGAAGACATTCTTCAAAAATGCCCCTGGTAGATAAGTCTGGTTGCCTTTGTTACGTGAGACTAAGTTGTTCAGTTTTTATTTATTAGACTTCCAAACCCTTTGCATAGTCCTTGCACGTAACAGTTCTACAGGCTAAATTACTTTATGCCAAGACGTGCATGCCTGCAGAGGCATAACTGGCTGTAATGGCAGTCAGTTTTGATGAAAGAATGTGTGTGGGTTTTCTTGTTTTCCCCCATCACTTCTGTAAGATATAGTGTGCCATTGTGCATAGAAGAGAGCCTTGTTACACTGTTTTGCTCAGAAATGAACCCCAGAATTGGACGTTTGGTTTTCTGCAGTTCTTGGGAGAGCCCTGTCATGTTTATTGCATTTGCAAAGCTGCTTGTCTATTGTACACAACCTGCAGAGGATGTGAATATAGTACTTGACCCTAAGGAGAGGCCTGACTTATCGATGCCATCAACTTCTATTAAAGGTTACCTCAGGTATCGCAATTTGGGTGTGAATCCAGGTGTTTTGAGTGTGATGAATAGGCTAGAACTGACAAGTGTGTTTGACAGTATCTGTCCTATGCAGTAATTTTACCTCATTTTGATTTGTTTGTTTAAATTTGCTGGTGCTTTCTTATTAGTGAGCTGTAACCACTCAATTCCAGGAATTAGTGCTCTTCCGTTAAATTAGAGCACTCGATGAGAATGGCAGTCAGCAAGGGTGTGACTGCCGCCACCTCCTCTCTTGCTGGAATTTCCCAGAGGCACCAGTTCTCTGACCAGATCTGCTTCCAGGAGCTGTGTCCTTCTGACATCTTCAGCACTTTACCAACTGGGAAGGGTGGCTGGAAGATAACAGCTCTTCCAGATCTTGTTCCATTCCTTGGTTTGACAAATAAGCCTTGTGCTAACACTAGTTTCTCTTTCCTCTCCCAATAAAGCACAGCCCACGGGGCCCTGCTGGTTCTGCCTCGCCAGCCCAGAAGTTGAGAAGCACTTGGTTGTTAGTATTGGCACACATGTAAGTACCCGTAGCACGTTCTTTGCTGCTTGACAGCAGAATCGTGCTAAGACACGGCAATATAAAATACCAATCTCCACTTTTAAATCTTAAAACCAAACAAACTTTATTTGAAGCTGACTCTTGGTTTTGTTTTCAGTTTCTTCTCATCACCCCTACAAAAGACATAAGTATATAGATAAAGTCTTTTAAAAGATGAAGCATGGCCCAGTTTTGCTCTGGCAGCAGAGCTGGATTACAGTGCCTGAACACTTCTTGCTGTGCCAGCCCTCATGGTTTGCTTACGTTACCATCTGGCAGAACTTTTCCAGCATGAACTCAGCGTAAACTGGGACCTGCTTTGGCAGCAGGATGCACCGTCTGGAGTTATGCCAGATCTCCTGGGGATGATTGGTTCCAGTTTTGTTATATACAGATTAAACAGAAGATAAGATAGCTTTAAAGTCAACATATTGAAGTACATCTTGAAGATTAATTCAATCGTTGGTGTATTCACTTTGCTTAAAGTTATTGCTCCTGTATAGCATAATCTACTTCAAACTGCTACAGGGACAGGTTTGTTCGTGGGCTTATTTTAAAAGCTGTTAACAATTTTCACATGAATTTTCTTGTCATAGTAAGAAATTCTAGCCACAGTGGTCAAGTTCACTCAGCTGCTTTCCTGCAGACAAGGCATTCTCTGCCATTCAAAAGATTTTTTTTTTTTTTTTGTCCTTTAGCAGTCCCTCTCTCTTTCTCATTCCTCTAGTAATTAATAAATTGCTAATAAACAATCCCTAATAAGTGACATAGAGGAGAAGACTTTCCTATTCCTGAGGCAGAATCGCTAGGCTGGGGGATACTCGGAATGCAGTCAGAGAGTAAGTTTCCACAGCATGGTAAGTGCTGCTTGCAGTGAGTAACCGGTGTGTATTGTTTCACTCTAGTGCTATCTTGCCCTGGCCAAAGGTGGCTTATTACCTGATCACGTCTTGATTTTGCCTATTGGGCACTATCAGTCAGTGGTTGACTTGTCTTCAGAGGTGGTGGAAGAAGTGACCAAGTACAAGGCTGCCCTAAAGGAATTTTTCAGAAGCAAGGGAAAGAGATATGTCCTATTTGAAAGAAACTATAGGAGTCAGCATCTGCAGTTACAGGTATGGTTCTAGTGTCACCCTGGGAAAATATAAACTTGCACTTATCTTCAAATGAATTGAAAGAGAAAGCTCACCTTCAAATTTCCCTCTTTATGTGCCTTCCCAGAGTATGGAGAGAAGTTGTCCTACCCACAGATAGAGCCAGAGCAAAAATAAAACAGGTGTGCTGGTTCTGCCACAGTCATTTAATGCTTCCTGTTACAACAGCAGTGTTGGTTGTGTTGAGTGGGCGAGGAAAACTTTTCCCTGCATGGAACTGATTAAAAAGCCCACAAGGTTTTCAGATAAGTTGCAAGACCTTGCTCTGATCGGCTCGCACTGGCAGACGAACTGTGGCGCTTGCATTTGTAACTGAAGTAGGCTGAAAATCTAAAGATATATGCAGAACTCTGGTCATTGTCTACCAGTACCAGCCCTTTGGTTTGATTTTTTTTTTTTCTTTTTGTCCTTGTGTGCCCATCATTTAGGGGTTTATTGTGGTGGTTTCTGTATTTGGCAGCTCTGTAACTGTATCAGAGTGGCCTTGAACTACCACAGAGATCAGAAAGGAGAAGGCTGTGCTGAGAACTTTTTCAAGCTTTTAGTTTTCAGCGTTTTGTTCAGCTCCTACAGAAATAAATCTCATAAGTTTAAGCCTGTACAGATAGGTGCTCACCTGTCTTGTTTGATGATGCTGAACTGTACTGAGGAGCGTACCAGCTCCAGTGATGGACTGATTGCTTCCTGCAAATGTTTGGGGGTGTTTTTTGGTCTTTTCTTCTTTTTACAGAAATGTTGTCCTCCCTCTCCAGGTGATTCCTGTCCCATTGGACCAGTGTACTTCTGAAGACATTAAAGAGTCCTTTATTGTACAGGCACAGGAACAACAGATTGAATTATTAGAAATCCCAGAGCACTCGGATATCACACAAGTATGAGACAAGAATTCACCTGTTATTTACTTTCCCTCTGTCCTGTCTGGGCTGCTGTTTCCCTCTGAGGTCACTTTGTGTGGTAGGGTTAAGCTGCTGGAGGCAGACTGTTGTAGATTTGGAGATGTGCCACATGTATTCTGCTCCGGGTGAAGTTCCCGTGAACAACAGATGTGTTGCTTACCAGAAGATTATTCCAGCTGTGTGTAGGGCTTGCTGAATTCATTCCTTCTGATACCAAACACCAGCCCTCTTTCAGTGCTGCTGCACATTAGGTAGTTTTAGGTTCCCTTGGATAAGAATTTGAAAGAAATCTTCCTGTTATATCAGAGAAATGAGTCAGTAGTGACATAGGGTTTCATTTTTTCTTTTGTGCTCAGCGTTCACAGGGATCTGCAGCAGGAGCCAGAAATAGCATGCGTGCGTGCTTGTCTCTTTCTATGCCATTGCAGCTATGGATAGCCACGTTGGCAAGCTTTGAGGCTGATTTCTCAGCCGAGAAATGTGAATGTAGTCTCTTCACATGTGTTCTTCCTCCTCTAAAAATGTGCCGTATTAGCACGGCATGACTTAGCTCAGGTTAAGAACAATCAGAGCTGCCTGGCACGCTCATTTAATGACTATGTAGTAGTAACTGCAGAATTAAACCCCAGAAAGTATTAGAGTAGTGCCCTGTATGCATCCAAAGCTGATGACCCCAGTGGAAAGCGATCCATCGCTTCATCGTCCCTTGGAAGTTACAGTTTGATGTTGGCCACCAACGCAGTTTGGCGCCTCTGGGCCGGTTGGTTTGTTTTGCTGAGCTTTCCTCCCTAAAGAAATGCCTCTCTGGTTAGGAGACGTCTGCTCTTTTCCAAAAACCGTGTTCTTTCGCTGGCGGGCAAAGCCGGTGGGAGTCTGCGGTGCCGCTGGGGGTGCGGGGGTCCGCGGCGGCCTCCCCTCTCCCCGCCTCTCCCCCCCGCAGGTGGCGCAGCCGGGGACGCCCTACTTCTACGTGGAGCTGGACACGGGGGAGAAGCTCTTCCACCGCATCCGCGGCCGCTTCCCGCTGCACTTCGGCAGGTCGGTGCCTTCCCCCGTCCTGTGTTGTGTGTCTCCCGTCCCTCCCCCTCCTTCGCCGGCCCCGTGGGGCGGGGCGCGGCGCTGACGGCACGCCCGGCGCGTGACGTCGGCGGTGACGCCGGCTGTGCTTGCAGGGAGGTGCTGGCGAGCGAGGCGCTGCTGGCGCTGCCCCAGCGGGCCGACTGGCGGCAGTGCGCGGCGGAGCGGGCGGAGGAGGCGGAGCAGGCCCGTGCCTTCCGCCGCGACTTCCAGCCCTTCGACTTCGCCCTCCGGGCCTGACGGCGGCGNCGGGCCCTGGGAGATGCGCGACCGCCTGGGCACCGGCGGCTTCGGTAACGTCTGCCTCTACCAGCACCAGGTGGGGCGGCGCGGCAAGAGCCGGGCGGCGGCGGGGAGGGCCGGGCAGGGCAGGGCCGGGCCGGGGCGGCTGACGGCGCTGTGTCCCGCAGGACTCGGGCGTCCGGGTGGCCATCAAGTCCTGCCGGCTGGAGCTCAGCGTCAAGAACAAGGACCGCTGGTGCCACGAGATCGACATCATGAAGAAGTGAGTGCGGATGGGCCGGCGCCCCTCAGACAGCCGGGCCGAGGGACCGGGGCTTGGGGACAGACAGCCCCCAGACCCTGAACCAGTCCGGTCGAGGGACCGGGGCATGGGGACAGCCAGCTCCCAGCCCCTGAGCCAGCCGGGCTGAGGGACCAGGGCGTGGGGACAGACAGTCCCGAGACCCTGAACCAGCCGGGGCGTGGGGACAGACAGGGCCTGAGCTCTTTGAACCAGCTGGGCTGAGGGACCGGGGTGTGGGGACAGCCAGGCCCTGAGCCAGCCGGGCTGAGGGACCAGGGCGTGGGGACAAACAGCACCCAGCCCCTGAGCCAGCCGGGCTGAGGGACCAGGGCATGGGGACAAACAGCACCCAGCCCCTGAGCCAGCTGGGCTGAGGGACCAGGGCATGGGGACAAGCCAGGGCCTGAGCTCTTTGAACCAGCCGGGCTGAGGGACTGGGGCATGGGGACAGACAGCCCTCAGACCCTGAACCAGCTGTGGTGAGGGACTGGGGCATGGGGACAGACAGGGCCTGAGCTCTTTGAACCAGCTGGGCTGAGGGACCGGGGCATGGAGACAGCCAGTCCCCGAGCCAGCCTGTCTGAGGTACTGGGGCATGGGGATAGACAGCCCCCAGCCAGGCTGAGGGTCTGCTTGTTGCCTAGTGGCTCTGCACTGCTTTATCCGTCATCCCAAGATGTCCAAGCACTTCTGCTCTGGTGTACTAGTTGGGGCCTCAGCTTAGTAACATCCAAACCCTCTGCAGTCTTGTGCTGCCTGCGCCGTTTGTCCATCCCCTAGTGATACCTAAATTCCTCCAAGCTCACACCACGTGATGCGTTGAGTTTTAATGTGGTGACATGAGAACACCGCCGTGTTCCCATACTGTGTAGTGCGTTCATCTTTGATTTAGCAAATGGGGAGCAAGGAATTTCTTCTTTCTTGTCACACTCCCGCATGTACATAATAATGTCTCCTAACACTTTCTCGTGAGAAACTACGTACTCTATGCTGCCCACCATCCCTCTCTCCAGCATGTCACTCAGGTACCTGTGAACCAGAGCTGGCCAGGTTTGTCCTCATGGACGTGAGCGGTTCTGGATGTCAGGGTCTCATACAGTTGTTTCCTCATCCTGAGAATTCCTCCTCCCTTTTGAGAGAGATTCTGGAGCATGGAATGCTCCGCCCCACTGGTGGGAGCAGGGACGCGCTCAGTTGTGTTCCGAGTTGTCCTCACCAAGGCCTGCAGTGCCCCTGCTGCATAGAGCTTTACTGAGCTCCTGCTCTGCCGCCTTGTCACCCTCGCCTGCTCGCTGTGTGCGGTAACATTGGAGGAAACCACTCGCAGGCAACCTGAATTTGTAAGTCGGGGCTTGGTGATCATGTTAGTGTTTTCACCATATTTGTTTTCTGCATACAAGCACTGAGCCGCGCAGCTAGAGCTGCTCTTGTGGTGGCTTCCAGAGGCTTTGGAAGGTGTACACAGAAGTAATTTGTCTTCACTTCCTTCTGGATGTGTCTTTTGTTCCCAAGAGTAACACGTATTAGAGACAGTCAGGAAGCGTCTGTTTGAATTCAGTTGCAGAAATGAATCCTTCCCTGTATACGTGGATTTCACCTGCCCGGTTCTACCTCCCTGGTACAGTTGCACAAGTTTAACAGATTCCCGTGAAACCCTTGGACCGCAGGAAACTGTCCCCACATGCAGAAACAGGGACACATATATAAGGGCTCTGCCAGGAATGTGCAGGAATCCAGAACTTGAGCCCAGATCCTGTACCTTGAGACGTCCTTTCTGCTCATCACTGGTTTGTGTATTCCCAAGGTACAGATTTTATGCATTTGGATACTGGTAGGTACCAGTTGAAGAGTGTACTTCTCAGCAAGGATACACTTGGGGAACAGAAACTGCACCTGAAACATAAAACATGGCTGGTTGACAATCTGTTGTCTCATTCTTCCAAAAGAGGAGTTGGAATTTTCATTCAGCTTTCCATGTGCTTAGGTTGAACCATCCCAATGTAGTAAGAGCCTGTGAAGTTCCCGAGGAGATGAACTTTCTGGTTAACAACGTTCCCCTTCTGGCAATGGAATATTGTTCAGGGGGTGACCTCCGGAAGGTAATGTCTGCTTTGCTTTGCAATATGTAGCAAAATAAGTGGTTAATACTGTTTCTGTAACTGTGGTTGTCTGTGAAACCATGTATCTTCTGTGGCACTTTTCTTTTTAGGTACAGGTGTGGGGAAGTAAATGCAAAATGGGAAAAAGAAAACATGCGTGGGAAACGAGGCTTGTGTTTTTGAAACCGGAGGACAGAGAGCAATCCAAGGGCAGATACTCTTTTATCCTGAAGCAGCGTGTCCTTTCATGGAACTGCTTTAGCATTAATACAAATTGCTATAGCCTAGATACTGGCATCCAGCGTGTTTGGCTTTGCTGCAATGTATCTCTGTTTGGAGTCTGATCTGGCTTTGATTCGCGTGTATCCAGTGTTGTATTGCTCTCAGCGCAGGGAAGGATCCTTGTGGTACTGGACTGGGGCCTCCAGGGCTTCAGAGCCTTTCCTGTTTCCTGCTGAACAGTGAACTGCCCTTCTGCAAAGCAGCAACACCCAAGAGTAAAGGAACCTTTCAGTAGTTCCCCAGGCAGCAGCTGCATGGCCCGATAGAGTTCCTGCCCCCTTTCCATTGCAGCTGGATTCAGGAAGCAGCCATTTGTACAGTGGTGAAGAAGCAAATCCTTGTTGATTAAGCTTTGCTTAGAAATCACCTGATCTAAGTGATCAGGAAGCTCATATTTCTGTTGTTTTTGCTGTTGGTGTTAAATAGCACTGGAGGAACACGAGCAGATGTTGAATACAATAACTGTATATCTGCGATAGCAGCCAGTGTATTGGTAACTTACTGAGCCTCATTTTATGTTTTCGAGTTGTTTAAAACAGTAGGGACAATTCCAAGAGACAAGGATGGCAGTGAAAGGAAGTGGGTATATATGCAAATAGTGCTTGGATGTTGCAAACACATGTAGCTCACCACGTTCTCAGTGACACTTGGGTGTTGTATTTTTGCAGTAAAAGTTTTGAGACTGCTTGAAGGTAAATTGGAGACCCTGGCAAAGAAATTTGGGGTTACATTAGCTCTACTTGCACTGCAGTATTTGATAATTTAATTTCTAATGAATCCTTAGACGTTGTGTAGATGCTGGGACAATTTAGGAAGCAACACACTTCATTTCATTTGATTGCATGTAATGCTTTGTTCCTTAAAGAAAAGAAAAAGATGCGTGTGTGTTTTATTTCTGATCCTGCTCTTCTTTAAATCTTTCTCTTACACTCGCTTGGCATCATTTGTGTTTTGCGCTGCTATTAATTTCTCACTGCACATCTGCAATCTTCCATAAAGCCTGGAAAAGCATCTGCTTGTGCTCTTTCAGGGTAGTGTTCTGGGCTCTGAGCTTGATTTCTGACTTTGCTCCTCTCCTCCTTTGTTGTTCAGCACAGCTACCCAGAACTTGAGTGAGATGTTCAAGTTTGGATTCTCCCCCATAGAGCTTTGACTGCTGGTTGTGCCTGAAGTGTGGGAAGCAGGCAAAAACATGAGGCTACGTCATGGGAGGGGTGGCTGCAGTGCAGAGGTGTATGTCAGTCGTCTATAAAAGCCTTCAGTGTAGTGATCAAAAAATCAGATCGCGTGTTGATTGACTCAGGGCGTATGCAGGAAATTGCTGAAGCTACTTATTGACAGATCATTAGGACAGTGATTAGGGGAGAGGGTTTCCAACCGTGCTTCTACCATACCTTTTCCTAGAGGGGAAAAATTCAGGGCAAGGGAGAAGAGAGGTGAAGAAGCACTTTAGAGTGGAGGCAGGGTTGAGAGTTCAGGTCATGGTCTATGCTGTGGACACTCCGGTGATCCACAGGCCGATGATCTCCTCTTTAGCTCAGGATTAACTAGGTGGGCGACCTAGAAGCCAGCATGCTGAAGTGTCAAGCAGCTTCTTCTCATTGTGGGAGCGCAGTCAGGAGGAAGACCATGTCCCAGGGCAGAGCTAGCCAGCGACTGAGCGCTCTGAGCTGAAGAAGGTGACTTGTGTGGAGTGGGGCAGCCTGCAGCAATAGCACTGTTACCGGAGAACATGCCCTTTGCTGGTTTTAAGGTGCCTGACCGTGAGTTGGGTGGCTGGTACTGTGCCTTGGACCCGGTAGGGCTCAGGTAGCGTTATGGGAGTGGGGACTGACTACAGGTGACTGCAGAGGTGGCTACGCAGTGTTTGGCAGCCTCTTGCAGCGGGGGCTGATACCTGGGTGGCTTTTCCATAGCACGGGGTATCAGTTGGGTACAGCACACTGAGGAAAAACAGGCTCTCTTAGAGTCCATGGCCAGCTTGTTCAGATTAAAGCAGGAATTGCTTTGGGCCAGCTGGGCTGTTTGGGAGCTGTAAATGACTGCAGTGATTTTCTTTTCTGTGGCCTACACTGAATTTAGGAGTTTACCTGATGGTTTCCCTTCTCATGCTTTTATCAGTGACTCGTGTTTGAATGCCAAGGACTTAGATGCGTATCTATTCCTTTCACTTTTTGTCACTCAGTTTATTTTCCTCACTGGAGAGTTGTTCTTCCAAGCAGCAGTCCTGCTTCAGGTATTTGGGGTGTTCCCAAATCCCATCAAGCCAAACTTCAGCAGATGAGGAACAAGCAGATTCCAGGAGCCTCAGGATCCTGGTTGCCTGCAGCCATATGGACCTGCCTGTGTCTCTTGCCTGTTTGCTTTCTGTCGGCTTTCATGCTTTTGTGGTATTATTCTAGCAGTCCAAATCTTCTTTTCAACCCCATCTCTGTGCAATGAATTTTCATGTTGTCCGAGTTGTTTTCTTTTTCCCCCATGCTTTTATTTCACAAAGCCAACTACCTCATTCAACTAGAGTTATATTTGAGCTGTGCTGTTTTCTGTGTCGTGTCAGCAGGGGATGGAAGATGTTGTTCTTGACTGTTAACTGTTGTGCTGTGGGTCTAAACATCTTTTTCTTTACTGTAGTTGCTAAATAAACCAGAAAACTGCTGCGGACTTAAGGAAAGTCAAATACTTTCTCTGCTTAGCGACATTGGTATGTAGTCTAATGCCTTTCTTGTGTTTTGGTTTTTTTGTTTGTTTTTTTTTTTTTTTAAATTATGTGTAATGGCATTTTGCTTTTTCAGCTGACCCTGAAAAGGGGACTAATGAGAACAGGGTGTTAAAACAAATTGGGTTTCTTTTGCAAAGGAAGGACTTGGTATCCCTGCTGATCACAGAGACAAGAAGCTTGCACTAATGACATGTCTGTGGAATGGGATTGGAAAAGCTGTGTAGTGGTCAGTTGTAGGTAACTATGACCTTAACGTTTAGTTAAGGTTATGGTTTTCCATTCAAACCCGTTTCTGTTCATGGCTCTGGAGGTGCCAAACTGCATGTCACTTGAAGGAATGTAACTTTTACAAGCCAAAAAGCAAGACCAACATGAGAAGTGTCAAAGTTGCCCTGTGGCTGCTCTGTGTAGGGTTTGCTTAGTAGGAGGGAAATTTCGTTTGCTCGGGGTGACAGTACAGAGGAGATGATAAACTGGAGTGGAGCTGAGAGCAAGGTAAGTAAGAGCATAGCAGAAGAGGAAGCCAACCGTGCCGTGGCTAGTCCAGCAATCTTCTGGCTAATTATTTGCTCTCAACTGAGGGTTAATTAGGTAGGTGATCCCAAAATAAGTGTGCCTAAATGTTGAGAAGCTTCTTGTTTTGGAAGAGCAATCCTGTTTGTCTGTGTTAGAGTTGTGACTAGCACAGCAATGGAGATCACTGTCTCCTTTACTCAGCACTGGGAAGGCCACATCTGGATGCAGTTGGCCACATCTGGATACAGTTGTCCACACCTGGCCCTAAGTTCCAGAGGGATGTGGAGATCCTGGCAAGGCCCTGCAAAGGCTGCCCAGGGCCTGGAGCACCCAACCCACCAGGAGATGGGCTTGTCGGGTCTGACCGCAGGGAGGCTGAGGAGGGTCTGAGCACAGCCTGTGACTACAGAAAGGGCAGGTGCAAAGGTGATGGATGGGACCAAACTGTACTTGGTGAGCTGCGTAACAAGGGGCACCAGCCCTGTGTTGCACCATGGGAGGTTCTGGAAACCAGCCTGGATAAAACCTGATTATTTTTTTCTTAGTGGTTTCCAACTGGATTAGTCCCAGGATCAAGCTGATCACATGGTGACATAACTGCTTGTGCTGCCATGGAAATTGCGTCTGGGAAAGGAGAGTTTGGGAACCTGTGTTTCTTCTGGGGACAGCTCGACGTAGATTGGCTTAAAGCAGTCACGGAATTTCATTTTTAGCAGTGGGAGTGACAGAAGAGGTGCTACTTTGAGCACACCAGTCCCCCAGCAGCAGAGGGGAAGCCTTGAGCCCTTAAGTTCAGTGTTGCCAATACTGACCGGGGCATTGCTGGCGGCACCTTGGTCAGCTGCTCCACGCAGCGTTAACCAGAGGCTGCCCAGGAATCAGTTTTTCGCTCCAGCCATGCTTCTGCTTCATCGCAGCTGGACGGTCCCTTCCCTGATGGGGTGGTTTGCGTTGTGGTGCTTTGGCAACGGTGAAAGTTTACTAGAAGCTCTATAAGCCACTGTTTGGCAGTAGTTCTAGGTCAAAGGGAAACTCAACTTGTGCTTTCTTTCATCAGCATCTTGCATAATGTGCTTACATATATAAATAGGTCTTTTTGTTATCCTGTGTTAATTTACCAAGATCTTAGGCTAGAGGACATGCAGAGCTGTTTCAAGCTGCCTGCACGTTTTGGAGACCTGTTTTGCTTGTCTGTGTGCTGTGGTTCATTTTGTAACTCTACAGTTTGAGAAGAACTCAGCTGTCTTCTCTCTTGGCTCACAGGCAAGAGATGTGACCTGAGGTTATGTCATGAGGTCTGAACGCCGTAGCGACCTCCATTTCTGCAGAGCAGTGGATCAGAGCTAGTTCAGTCCTAGCATAAATCTGATGAATCTTTTAAGTCAATAGTTCTTAATGGTGCTTTAAAATGAAAATTCATTGATGTCAACCCCAAATTCAGGGATATTAGATTTTTATCAGATATATCTTTAATCAACATGAGTTTATTTTCTGTTAAATCAAATATGTGTCTTTCAGGGTCTGGTATCCAGTATTTGCATGAAAACAGAATTATACACAGAGATTTAAAGCCCGAAAATATTGTTCTTCAGGATGAAGGTGGGAAGGTAAGTCAGGTGGCCTCTGTCAGTGGTGTTCCCACTGTCCTTTCTGGAAGTTGACAGCAGCTTTGTCTTGCCTGAGAGAAATAAAAGAGAACAAGTACTTAGTGGCAGTGAACTGGGCTGAAAACTGCACTGTGAATTTACTAAAAGTTTATGTCTTCTTGAAGCCACAAATCCTATTGTGCTTATTCTTAAATTCTTGTCATTAAAAACAAACGACTTTTGCTTCTGTTTGAGAACCCTGCCTGCAACAGAATATGAATGATATCATCTTGTAGCGTATCCCTCTGTTTGTGGCTTTGAGGGCTGCATGTGAAATCAAGCTAGTTCAGAGAGTCAGCCTAATGGATTTCTTAATGAAATCTGTTTCCTCTATGAAAAAACTCTTTAAACGAATAACTTTAAATTCCCAGATAAAAAGCTAGATACTCTGTTCGGCCAAGCTGTAACTGGCAAGCTGCTTTAAATAAAGTTGAGTCTAAGTTGAGGTAGGTGGACAATGCTAGCTTATGTGGTGAAACAGCAAACCCTAACACTGTGACACATGTTGAAGCTTTGCCATGGACTTTCTCCAGAATTTCCATTCTGGAGTGTATGCTGTGGGTGTCACTGTGCAGATTTTGGGTTGTTTGATTTTTTTTTTTTTTTTTTCCCCCTCTGAATTTGCTCTTCTGATGAACTATTTAAACTCTCTACAGATTGTTCACAAAATAATAGACCTGGGATATGCAAAGGATCTGGATCAAGGAAGTTTATGCACTTCATTTGTTGGAACATTACAATATTTGGTAAGATTTTTTTTTTTTTTCATGTATACAAGTGATGTGGTATTGCCACATTTTATAGAATCACAGAAGTGTGTGTCAGAAGGCACCTACGGAGGTCCCTTGTCCAGCCTCCTGCTCGCAGCAGGACTGTCACCAGCACTAGGTCAGGGCAGCCGTGGCTTGGGCCAGCCAAGCCCTGAAACCTCCGAAAACGGAGATCCCGCACCTTCCTGGGGACCCGTCCCAAGGGTTTTCCCTCTCCAGGGAAGAAGTGTTTCCTCATGTCCAACCTCATCCCCCCAGACGGTGATCTGGGGCTGTTGCCCCTCATTGTGTCACCTGTCGCTCCCAAGACGAGTTTGGCCCCATCCATCCCCTCCATCCCTTCCTGTGCCATGGTTGGGGGCTGCTCTCAGCCCGCCCTCCGCTCCAGCCTCCCCACAGCCAGACCCAACAAGCCCAGCTCCCTCCTTTCCCCTCGTGGGTTGGGTGCTCCAGGCCCCAACCCCCTGGGCAGCCGAAGCGGGGCCGCATCAGGGTCCCCGTGCCACTGTGGAGCTGGGGGCCACGCCTAGGCGCAGCTTTGTCTCTGCAGAAATGCAAGAAAATAGATGACCTGAAATACCCCTTTCAAAGTGTCATTTTATGATCCTTTTTAGGCTCCAGAACTCTTTGAGAATAAATCCTACTCAGTTACTGTTGATTACTGGAGCTTTGGAACGATGGTGTTTGAATGCATTGCAGGATTTAGACCTTTCTTGCATAATCTGCAGCCGTTTACCTGGTAAGACACTTACTCTGCAAGTGGTGATGCCAGGCGATAGGAATGGCAGCTACTGCATGTGGTGAGATGACAGCATGAACCAGAATGATAAATTTATTGTTCGTTAGGTGCTGAAGCTGGTGGCCTGCTAAGCTTTGCAGAAGCCATTGCTACTTTAATAGTATCAATGACTGTTTGATTGGCTATTTGTACATATTGTAGTATGTGCTTATTACATTGTGTGGTAGCCTCTGGTCATAATAATTCCTTCACAAGTGAAATTTGAATCAAAAACCATAATTATAAACCAGTCTGTGTATCAGTGTCAGGAAAATCTAAGGAGAAGGAGTGATACAGTCCTTTGTTCACCTGGGCTGTGAGTTTACTTATTTTTAGCAATAAATAATACAGCAAGACAGAGCATGTTTTGTGTAGTAAACACACAGTTATGTGTTTGTAAGTAACTTTACAAAAGTGGTGACTGAAAGACTTTAACCTGCATGTTGAGGTTTCTGCTTGCTCTTTGAGGGCTAGAAGAAGGGGCAGAAATATATATTTTTATATTTCCACTTCTTACCTTGCAATGCCAGGCGTGTGTGTAAGCTTGGTTTTTAAAAGGGTGATTCTGCAACAGAAAAAATACAAAACTTGCTTTTCTGTTAGTATTGGAATAATAACAGGAGAAAGATAAATTTGAGATAAATTTTATGCAAGTGTTAGCTTAAAAAAATTATTTGTTAACACATAATTTTATTATTTGTTATATATATGTATATATTTGTTAAAATTAACAAATAATTTTAACCAATATGTTGCAATAGTTTCCCTTTTAACTGCTAATTCTTGGGATTTTATTATTTTAATAGTTCAATATTTGTTGCATTTTTTCCAACATGTAAAACTTGGTTTCCTAATGTAAGTAGTAGCAAACTAATGAATGAATGTGATTAGAAACAGCTCTTCCCTATCCATGAAAGAAGGAAGAGAACAGTGCAGGCCACACACCCGTAGCTTCAGTTCCAGTTGGTGCTGACTGGGAAAGAGAGCAGGCTGGCAGCCTCCAGGAGCAAGAAGCACTCAGCTGCCTCACAGCTGACTGATGGCAGTCAGCTTACCCTGGGAAATCCTGCTGCTCTGGGAGCAGCTGAGCTCTAGGCAAGGTTCACACCAGTGCTGAAGTGAGCCAGGGTGGGGAAACTGAGGCAGAGTTGCTGGTGATGCCTTCCCTGGTACTGGATCCAATAGCATGCTGCGTTTCTGACACTTACAAGATGCTTCACTTGGATCAAGGTAAGGGCAGAGGTTTCGCCAGATGACTCTTCCACATCTTAACTGTCTCATTAATGTGTGGAAGCTAATTTTGTTGTGCAGGCTTGCTCTGTGGTCAGTGAATTGTTACCTGTTGATCCTCTTGTTTGACGCTCTCCAGACCTTCTTGCAAGCGGGTGCAAAAATGTTTCCAGAGACAGAGTTAATTGCAGGGACTTCCCTCTTCCACTTGGAGATGTTCTGGGTGGGTTGTTTGGAAATGTCATCTTTGTCCTGAAAGAAGAGTTGGTTTCTAAAGCTACTAGACCGGCACTTTTCGCTGCTGCCATATTCAATTGGCCCTTTACAAAAGTAACATTGTCAGTATATCCACAAAGGATTTTATTTTCTAGGCATGAAAAAATCAAGAAGAAGGATCCAAAGCACATCTTTGCTTCTGAAGAGATGAACGGGGAGGTTCGCTTTAGTACCCATTTGCCACAGCCTCACAGCCTCTGTGGGTAAGTGTGTCCTTGTGGCTATGCGTGATAACTTTGGGCTTGTCTTTTAAACAGAGGGCTTCTGCTTCTTTATCCCACACACTGAGGGGTCCTCCTTCTTTCTCCTAAGGAGGGTTTCAAGCTCCTGGCAAGCTACCATTTGCTGTTAAGGAACAGCCCGTAGCCACATGGCTCTTTTTTGATACTTTGGGCTCTCCAGTGGCAGTTCACCCTGCAGTTTTGGAGTAAGACTAGCTGAGGCCACTGAGTGATACCTACCCCGTAAGTACTTGGTTTATGAGATTCAATACCATCAAGTTGAGTTAGCTGCTCCATGAAAGCAGAAGCTTCTAGTACTTGTGTTGGGGAAAACTGCAGCAAGTCCAGCAGAGGCCACAAAGATGGCCAGAGCCTGTTGAAATAGAGCGTACAAGGAGAGGCCCGTGAAGCTGGGCTTCTTCAGTCTGGCGAAGAGAAGGGGCAAAGGGGGATCTAATTTTGTCTTCTACTATCTAGTTGGGGTTACAGAGGCAACGGATTTTTTCAGAGGGCAAAGCAAAAGGACCAAAGGCAACAGCACAAGTTACAGCAAGGAAAACAAAATTTGGGCACAGGAAAAAGGTTTCCCCGTGCTAGTGATGCGTCCCTGGGACAGGGCCCCGAGCAGTGGGGGATCTCCATCTGTGGGGACTGCCCAGACTCTCTTGGACACAGTCCTGAGCAGCCTGCTGTCGCTGTGACATCGGCCCTGCTGTGGGCTAGGGCTCAGAGCATAGACCTCCAGGAGGGCCTTCAACCTGAATTAATTGGTCTGTACCAAGTCAGAAGTCAGACTCTGATCATTTGTCACTTACTTAGCACTTGTGTCTTCAGATGTGCCCAGCAGTGCAGCGCAACTCATTGGCTCTGCAGTTTTCTAGGGAAAGTACTGCAGTTGAGGATGAAATAAGTGGCTTTGGGCTTTTTGCACTGTGTACTGTCTTTGAAGATGTTCTTGACAATAAACTTACGTGCTTCTTGTGTGGATAAACGTGGAGGAGAACCTTCCAGGCAGCTCTGCAGCACAGGAATGGTTATACTGCAGACCAGGCTTTGAAAACTGTTTGATTTTATATGTATCACAGATGGGTTTTGGAGGAAAAAAAAACCAACCAACCAAAAAACAATTCTCCCCCTTATCCGTTCTCACACACCTTACTGGTGTGTCAAGATACTTTTGACTCAGTGAATAGCAGTCAGGAAGAGGGAGAAGTGTAATGCAAGGTGTATTGGATGGGCGTGTGCTCCCGCTGAAGTCAGTGACGATTGTTGTCACAGCAGAGATGCTCACTCTGTGTGCACTTTCCTCCCCTTCCAGGCTTTCCCTGCTGTCGGGATGAGCGACTGCAGCGAAATTGCTGTTCTTTACACATGTTCAGTGGATGTTGCACACATGTGGTCTCTAACTAAAGAATTGTAACCTTATTGCTGTTGTGAGACCCTAGTTTCCTAAGTGGACTGAGTGTTGTAGAATATCTGCCTTCTCTTTCTTATGGCCCTTCTGTTTTAGTTTAATCGTAGAACCGATGGAAAACTGGTTGCAACTGATGCTGAATTGGGATCCACAACAGAGGGGCGGAGGTTTAGATCCTGCGACCAGTCGTCCAAAGTGTTTTGTAATAATGGATCACATACTGAATTTGAAGGTGAGTGAGGGCTGTTACTGGGTTTAAAAGCCTGCTGAAAGCATCTCAGAGGACAGAAGGCATGTTCAGTGGAGCAAAGCTGTAATCCTGGCATCATCCAGCTGCAGGATCATGAGGAATGTTTTTGTTGGTATTAGGAGAGGAATGGATATACAACTTGTCCAGTACATACCTGAAGGCAGAATGTCACCAGCAATATTAATCTCTAGCTTTACATGTGGAGTAGAAGAATGACCCTATATTACTGTCTGTCATCTCAGAAAGGACTCAACGAAGATCAAATAATGGTTTAATATTTGGTAATAACAGTTTTCCTGAACTCCACTGCTGGAGCTGTGACCTCCAGGTCCATGTACTATAGTAGTACATGCAGCAGAACAGAGATTACATTCACCTGACTCTTCCCCTTCAAGTAATTATTGGAGCTTTGCTGGAGTAAGACTAGCTGAGGCAAGAATGTGTAGAAGCCAGAGGATAATTTTGTCCAATCTGGAAAGATTCCAAAGGAATTAAAGTCCAAAACACAAAATATTGTGCCCATAATTGGGACTTGTCAAAATCTCTATATTGTGGTGTGGTGTGGGTCCTACAGTCTCTGCCCAGATATAGTTAAACTATAGAGAGGGCCATGAGAGCAGTGAGAAGACAAGCACTGGTATGTAATGGATTTTTTGTATGGAGGGATTAAAGGAAATGGGACTCCCTTTCTTGGGAGCACTACTGGCCAGCATCAGAGACAAGGCTCACAATGGCCTTTATGCTAGCTTGTCACCATTCTTTTGATGTAATTAAGCTGCAGCATGGCTTGTGAAGACTATTAGTGGGTTTGATTGTAATTTTTCTCTGACATTAAATTAAAAGTTACAGGCCTAGACTTTTGAGTTTTATTATGTGGGGCTTTACTGCTGAACTTGATGATTGTAGTCATTAAAACTCAAATGATGCTCTCAGTCTAACGTGTTAACATACTCCCTCCCAGGCCTTTGTGTCCTTTGTCTTTGATAGCCGGTGACTTGTAATCAATTTGTACTCTTTACAGATAGTACACATCCTAAATATGACCTCTGCCAAGATTGTTTCATTTCTCTTGCATCCCGAGGAAAGCCTTCATTCCCTTCAGATTCGCATTGAGTTTGAAACTGGAATAAGTACTGGAAATCAGGAACTGCTGTTGGAAACGGGGATTTGCCTGGACCCTCGGAAACCTGCTTCCCAGTGTGTCATTGATGGCGTAGTAAGAATGATTCTGTTCGTTTGATGTCTTTCACATTCTCAGGGAATTTAAAATCTTAGGGAAGATAAATTGCCTTAATCTTCTGCCACTGGGGACAGTTTGCTCTGTAAGCGTAGTGACTCTTAAGGTCTAGCATTATTTCCTTTATCGGGTAGTGTAAGCAGATCCCTATAGTTATACTCTTGTCTAAATATTTAAACAGAGTAACTTGCTAGCAGAGGGTCTTGTGTTTCTGTGGGATCTATCAAAATAGTTTTTTAAGGCACCTGATAAGAAGAGTATCTGCTCACAATAACTAGTTCCTGATGTAACCAGGACCCTCTGGGTTAGTAGGAGCTACGTTTGGGATTTCTCTTGTTTATATTCTCTTATCTTTTCTCACCAGAGAGGCTGGGATAGCTACATGGTCTATTTGTTTGATAAAAGCAAAACCGTCTATGATGGACCCTTTGCTTCTCGAAGTCTGTCTGACTGTGTAAATTACATTGGTAAGTATGCTGGAAGACGGCTGGGAACTGAAAGCACCACTGCTCATGTAATATGAAAGTAGATTTGCCTTACAAATCTCTGTGTGTTATCCTGAAGGGCACTCTCTAATTCAAAGAGGACCATTTAAGAACCTGGAGCAGCCTAACAAAGTTTCATCTACAGTGCTGTATCTCCACATTTTGTAGATGTAATGGTTCAGAGAATTTATTGCCCACCTTTTGAGAATTCTCCTATAGACCAACTTAATTCATTTAAGGTTTTTGCCCTTGTATTAGAGTCTGTGTACTGAACAGCATCTACCCCACCTAAACACCTAAACCTAAGCATTGCCCCACTTAAACAGAACCATGACGTGAATGAAGGCTTGGGAGGTAATATGCACAACCTGATCTTGTGGCCTAGAGAGGGAAACTTTTGGTTATGTCTGCACACTACATCCTGGAAAGAAGATTCTGACTTGGGGACTGTGATGTCATTTGCACATCCTTCTGCTCTGCTAAAGGCTCTTGTCCCTTCATACCCACAGAGCATTGCAGTGGCATCATGCAGGGAGATGTTTGCAGAACTTGAGTGATAGCCCACAGAGACGTCCTTTGGTGGTACCAAGGGTCGGGGACCTTCTTACCTTAGGGTTCAGCATCTGTAGAAGTTGTGCACATATCCCTTCTCCTCTTCCCTTCCTCCCTGGGCACGGGTACAAACAGGCTTCAGTTCCTTGCAGTCCTGCCTCCTGAGATTGGGAGCTTTGGATGTTTATGAGCAGTTGCCCTCCTACAGCTCTCCGAGATTTGTGCTTCTGAACCCCATATCAACATCCTGAGGATACAGATTACCTTTTTGCCCTGTACTGTCTGTAATAGTTGCATTTCAGCTGTGATCCATCTCTCGTGTCTCACCTAAGTGAAAGAACAGGTCCCTCATTCTATGCTGCTGATCATTCGGGCCCTGTATGAGGAAATCCACCTTGCTCTGATCACAGAGCCAAGTTGGTGTGTTTGGCCATGTTCCACCAGTTGCAGAACTGCTGTCATTCTCCTGTGGAGGTTATGTGTTAGGGCTGGTCTTCAGAGACACTCGGCAGAGGTTCAAAACCTGCACTCTTGTACTGTCTTCCCAACAGTTTTCAGCCCTAGTGATAATGTGTCCATAACCTCATAGCACTGATCCTGCTTCTGGTCTCACCAAGCAGAGCCAAGTGTCTGAGAAAACCTAGGCCCCTTCTTCCTCTTGAGTTGTGTCATGGTTTAACCTCAGTTGGCAACTAAGCACCACACAGCTGCTTGCTTGCCCTCTGCCCCCCCCAGTGGGATGGGGGAGAGAATCAGGGGAAAAAAAGGTAAAATTCATGGGTTGAGATAAAGGCAGTTTAATAGGACAGCAGAGGAAAAGAAAATAATAATGATAAAAGAATATACAAAGCAAGTGATGCACAATGCAATTGCTCACCACCCGCTGACCGATGCCCAGCCAGTCCCCGAGCAGCGATCACTGCCCCCCCAGCCAACTCCCCCCTCTTTATATCCTGAGCATCACATCGTATGGTATGGAATAGCCCTTTGGTCAGTTTGGGTCAGCTGTCCTGGCTGTGCCCCCTCCCAGTTTCTTGTGCACCTGGCAGAGCATGGGAAGCTGAAAAGTCCTTGACTAGGGTAAGCACTACTTAGCAACAACTAAAATATCAGTGTGTTATCAGCATTCTTCTTATCCTAAATCCAAAACACAGCACCATGCCAGCTACTAGGAAGAAAATTAACTCTATCCCAGCTGGAACCAGGACAAGCTGTTAGGAGTAAAGCCTGTCTGCTGCTGCGTGGATACTGGTGGGATCTGCTCCAGTTGGTTCCTCTTAGTTCTGGTCCTGCTGCCTGGCCCTGGCATCATCAGTATACTTTTAGACCATGCATGAAAGCTGCTTCTCTGCTTACAGCTTCCCTTACATGTCTCCTGAAATACAGGTGTCATCTGCAGGACCTAATATACCTCTATGAAGGTATATATATACCCAATATACCTGTATGAAGGACCTTGTATACCTCTATGAAAGAAAAAATAATGTGAAGGGACAGGAGGCATCTATTGGAATACTGCATGTCAAGGAAATGCCTTGTGACATACAGTTACTGTTAAGTAGCGTAATTTTCTTTGGCCTGGCTCTGCAGAAGTTGTGCTGGTTTTCCCTGTCTCCTTTTACTCTCACTCCAGTTTATCCTGACTGGTTTTTTTCTGTGTTCTGGGCTATTTTATTCTGGTGAATCTCATTGCATGGCATCATTGTGCTGAATCTCTTGGAGTTAAGGCTTTTTACAACACGTTTATTGATATCCCAATGTACTGATAGTTCCCCATCTCTATAGGGGAACACACATAAGTCCTGTATCTTTTCCCCTTAAACATCTGTATCAGGAATCTGGGAAGAAATGTACAAAAAAGTTTGGAGACATTTTCGTATGAAACACGTCAGAACAGTGACCAATATCAACTGATTAAATGGAGCAGTTAAACTTGCTTTGCTCGCTTGGGCAAGTGCTCTGATAGAGTTTTTGGTTAAAACCACTCGTGGGTCCTGCCTTGTGCCATGTTTCATGCAGTGTGCCCCATGTAGGGCATGCCCCATGCCAGTAGGCCAAAGCGCTCAAAGAAATCAGTATTCTTGTAGCTGTGAGTTCAAACATGAGCTGCTGCCTGGCCAGTAGCAGGCTGTCAAACACCTGGGGAGCCATAACACAAAAAGCTTACACGTGCTTAGGCAGCGTCACATAAAAATTGAGCAGATCTTATGCGGCTTGATCCCTTAGTTTAGGCACCTGAAGCAGGAACTAGGAATGTTGTAAGCACTGAAGTCCTTTTCTAGAGTTATCCTTTCATTTGTGTACAATTCTGTTTTTCTTGCATTCAGTACAGGATAGTAAAATCCAGCTGCCAATTCCTCAGCTGCGCAAGGTATGGGCAGAAGCAGTTCACTACGTGATTGGGCTAAAAGAAGATTATGGCAGGCTTTTCCAGGGCCAGAGAGCTGCCATGTAAGTTGTTACTCCTCATTCAGAAGATCCATTATTATGCAAATACAGAGACTGTTTGCATGGAAATGTACATCTCAAGGAGTTTTGGTTACCCAAAGTTTTACAGCCCTCCGCTGTTCTATACTTTTACATTATAAAACGTATTTGTGTTGGGAGCTTATTCCACTCCAAGAATTTTGCTGCATAGTGCCTGACATTGATGATAACTGAAAAAACTTGAATATAGTCACAGACTCACAGAATGGCTGAGGTTGGCAGGGACCTCTGGAGGTCATCCAGTCCAGGCCCCCTGCTCAAGCAGGGTCACCTAGAGCTGGTTGCCCAGGATCATGTCCAGATAGCTTTTAAATATCTCCAAGGATGGAGACTCCACAACCTCTCTGGGCAACCTGTGCCAGTGCTCGTTCACCCTCACGGTAAAAAAGGGTTTCCTGATGTTCAGAGGGAACCTCCTTGTGCTTCAATTTTTTTCCCATTGCCTCTTATCCTGTCACTGGGCACCACTGAAAAGAACCTGGCTCTGTTCTCTATGCACCCTCCCCTCAGGTAGTTGTATATTTTGATCCCCACTCAGCCTTCTTTTCTCCAGGCTGAACAGTCCCTGCTCTCTCAGCCTTTCCTCGTGGGAGAGATGCTCCAGTCCCTTAATCTTCATGGCTCTTCATTGGCCTCTCTCCAGTATGTCCATGTCTCTGGTGTACTGGGGAGCCCAGAACTGGACCCAGGTGTGGCCCCACCGGTGCTGAATAGAGGGGAAGGATCACCTCCCTCGACCTGCTGGCAACGTTCCTCCTAATGCAGCCCAGGATAGTCATTTCACAAGCGGCAGAATGAGTGGAACTGTTCGTTATATTTGTAGGGTTTTGTCGTGTGATTGAATCATGGAATGGGCAGTGTCATACATCTCAAGTGATAAAAAAGGTGCCAGCATTCACCAGGGGCAACATGCACTACAGGATCCTGTAAATGCTAAGAAATACTCTACACTGCAAAGACTGTTTAACTGAGCTTGACGAAAAAAACCCCAAAACTGCAAAATGAGGAAGGACCTTTCTCTTTTGCTTGCTGAGGACCTGCAACTTCTGAGGACATGAGATGGAGTCTATGACCCCACTGAGACTCCCTATTCCAAGGATCTTAGAAAATTTTTTGCTAACTATGTATTTCCTTCAGGTAGTGTGACAGCACTGGCCACGTAAGTCCAGATACGCTTTTCAACTAACATGTGCTGTTCTTGTTTCATTTGTTAGGCTCAGTCTTCTTCGGTATAATGCTAATCTAATCAAAATGAAAAACAATATGGTGTCAGCATCTCAGCAACTGAAAGCAAAGCTGGAATTCTTTCATCAAAGCATTCGCCTTGACCTGGAGAGATACAGTGACCAGATGGCTTATGGCATATGTACGTATTGTGTAATACTCGCCTGGGTGTCTTGTCTGATTGTATAAAGGATCAGACTGACTATGAAGGGCTGTGAGTAAGAACTAGCTTAAAAGAAAATGAATGCAGGAGCTGCCATTGTGGTCCTCAGCATCTTTATGGGTATGTTTTAGCTGGAGCAGATGCAGGAGAAGAGTTTGGCAGAAGCAAAGGCAGGAGGATAAAAAATAAAATGTTTTTGGAGACCTTCAGTGACAGCGAAGCAGGTGCTCAGCTCTTCCCCACTGAGAACACCAAGCTAAGAAAATTGGAGTATTAATAGTACTGGTGATGTAAATGTTTGCTATTTATTCATGCAGAGTCTGATTCATTTGGAGTTGTCACTGGGCATAAAGTGGAGGGCAGAGCTGCCGCACTTGATGTACAGTGGAAGGGCCACTAACCTTCCATGGCAGAACAAACAGGCATGGTGACTGTAGAAACACCGTTCTGAGCAGCGCTAAGGGAGTGATCTTGCTGTGCTTGGTATCAGGAAGTAGAACGAGTCAGGATGAGAAATGAGGTGAAAAAGCACCAGCCACGGTTTTAATGTCACAGAAACGTCTGGATCGTACAAATGCTATTCAGGGGAGAATAGTAAGATTTATGCGTAGTTTGGATATATGGCTAAAAACCAAAACTTGAGTAAAAAATTATAACTGGTCTGATCATCTGGATGATGATGGAAAATGGAAAGACTTGATGAACTGGTTTTGGACAGTCTGTGTTTAATCAAAAGTGGCAGTTGTTGAGCTTAATGGTGGAGTTTAAAGACTCAAACTCATTTTAGGCCAGTGATTGCAAACAGTGAAATTCTACCAAAGGGTTTGCATGCGAGTTAAGGTCGAGCATGGAGTTGTTAAGTTGCAACTTTGCTGCCTCTCTGTGATCTCTGAGTCATGACTCCCACTTGCAGATTCAGCGTCATGCTCTTTGTGTTCAAATTCAACTGATGTATGTATAAGTCAGGTCATGCTTTATTTTTGTGTCTATATCTTTTTATAAATTAACAACTCTCTTCTCTTAAGCTTCAGAAAAGATGCTCAAAGCCTGGAAGGAGATGGAAGAGAAGGCCTCTCAGTGTGCACAGGTAAGGGATATTAAAGAAGCTTCATTATCTCTCTGTGAAGGAGATCATGACAGGAACTTAGTGTCGTATGTGCCACTGCCCTCTCCTTTCAGTGTGTTTCATATCCTGCCTGCTGTGGGAATGAGAATATCGTTGCAGATACATTAAAAAAGAAACAGTCCCCAGTCACCAGGTTGGTTGAATCTAGTGATTTGAACAAAACCAGCACAAACGTCACTAGACTCAGTCATCTATATAGGAAAGTAGACTATAGAGACACGTTATTGCCCAAAAGAAACGGTGTTGCTATAGACAAGAGTCTTCCTGGTTGGATTTATTGCACACAAAAATTTCCATTGCTAAAGCTGAAAATAATACCAGTCACTTACTATGCAGTGATTTCAAAATTGCAGTACTTCCATTTAGGAGTACAGACATAAATTTCTGGTATTCTGCAAGTAAGTATACAAATTAGTTTTTAGTAAGAGTCATCCTTAAGAAATTGAGCTAGAGACGGTTCTTACTCTGAGTAGTCCTAATAGTTAACAGATGTTTTCACTTGTGGTTTATGGACAGTTGAGCTGACGTAATGGCTTTCTGTTTCTCGGAGAGTTAGTTCTGTGAGAAAGGCTAGTTGAAATTTATCGACTGCTTAGAATTCTGCTCGCTGTCTTCTGGGAACGAGCATTTTACTTCCACTGAAAACAATGAGGAGACAGAGGCCTTTTTGACAGAGAATAATTCTGCCTACAGTTCTGTCCGGGCCTATAGGGAAGGAATAAGCTTTTATAGCTGTGAAAACTAGGGGCAGAGTTAGGATGATCGTAGTTTATTGTCAAAAGCTGTTTCTTCTTTTCTACTGGATGTACTGAATAAAGCTTGTGAGGGGGGAGGCATTCAGAGGGGAGCATTCAGAAGCGGCGGCATTCAGAAGGAATGCAAAAAAAAAAAAAAGCACATTTGTAATGTATTTCTTAGTTTAAAATTTCTCAAAAACTACTCTGTTTTTTGTGCTCTGTGATAGTAGCTAGCTGCAGGAGTGCCAAGAACTTTGCATGTTCTGCTGACCAGGACTGTCACACGGTTTGCTGGGCTGATGTCTCATGTTCTGCTCTCCCCTGCAGGGAGTTCTTGTATTGGCTCTTACAGTAATACAGAGCACAATGATTAATATGTAAAAATCCCTGACGCTATTAGAAACACAAACAATAAATTACATTGCCTATTTTTTTCCCCTGTGAAGGAATACACTGGGTAGGTCAGGTTCTGGTATCCATTACGTATCTTCATCTAAGTCAAAAGGTTCTTGGAGCCTTGATACTGCTTNAAGCGGCGGCATTCAGAAGGAATGCAAAAAAAAAAAAGCACATTTGTAATGTATTTCTTAGTTTAAAATTTCTCAAAAACTACTCTGTTTTTTGTGCTCTGTGATAGTAGCTAGCTGCAGGAGTGCCAAGAACTTTGCATGTTCTGCTGACCAGGACTGTCACACGGTTTGCTGGGCTGATGTCTCATGTTCTGCTCTCCCCTGCAGGGAGTTCTTGTATTGGCTCTTACAGTAATACAGAGCACAATGATTAATATGTAAAAATCCCTGACGCTATTAGAAACACAAACAATAAATTACATTGCCTATTTTTTTCCCCTGTGAAGGAATACACTGGGTAGGTCAGGTTCTGGTATCCATTACGTATCTTCATCTAAGTCAAAAGGTTCTTGGAGCCTTGATACTGCTTGCTCCTGTGATGGAGATCAGGGGAATTGGGATTCCCACCTGAATTCACCTCTGTTTAGCTCTTTAAATTTTGGGAT
>VYZW01024816.1:55162-65903 GCA_013401315.1 Balaeniceps rex | reverse complement strand
TTAAATTTTGGGATCTTGTTGCTCCCTGTTAGGAAGCAACAAAGATAAAAGGGAGGCTGCTTCTAGCAGAATAACTCAAAGCTGTCAGTGGCTGTTTCCAGAAAACCGGGAACTTCAACAAATAATTACTTTGCAGACCATCAGAATTATGTTCTGTCTTCAAGCTGTGCAGTCCACGTGTAGTCACACCGTGTCTGTTTATCAGGAATGGAAAATGTTTTACTCTGTGATACACAGTGGTATCTCAGTCTATCTGGTGGGCAGCTTAACTTCTGTCAATTCAAGAGACACAGTTATGCTGTGTGGTGAGTCATGGTGCTCCAGATTTCTTTTGATAGCAGGGTTTACTTCTTTTCTCACAATCTTATTCTCCTTTGATTTTGTGGCTTCTTGCTGCTGCTTCTTCTTGGTTTATTCTTTATCTGCAAGACCTACAGACATCCCTTTCGGGTCAAGGGGTCACATCCCATTTATATAGCCTCATACCAAGTACTTCTGCAGCTTCAGCAAGGGGTATGTTCTGGAAAATGTTCAATTTCAGGTCCTACAGCCCCAGGTCAGAAAGGAAAAGCTGAAATATCTCGAAATACTTTCTCAGCAAGGTAGATCAGTGCCCACAGTCCATGGTGCTAAGACCCATTATGGTGACCAGTGCTTTCTTAACCATGCTGGGGATCTCCAGTGCATGTCTGGCAACCACGTAGCTACTCCTCACACTCAGAAATTTTGTTGTTGGCTGCCTCACCTAACTTACTGTGGGGGCTTGGCATGAGATTGGTAACTTTTATATTGCTTTGAGGAAGATGTGAAATACCAGAGAAATGTCAAACCAAAATGTATACGGGAGGGTAAAACGTGAGAGCACCCTCTGTCCATGCTGTAAGAGTAGAAGAATAAATCTTCACTGCTGGAATGTATGTAGAGCCAGAGAGAGTGTGTGTGTGTGTGTGTGTGTGTGCAGCGTGCATCTCAAAGAGATACCACTTATGAAGAAGCTGATTTTTCTCATCCAGTGTCGTTGTCAGAGATTTGGATCTAGGTGATATCATGCACTGAGAAGATAATAACAGTAACCTCAATTATTGTAGTAGCAGTCATGTCAAAGAGCTTTTTTCTCCTAAACTGTGTATGGAGTCAGCCCATTATCCAAACAAGTATTCTGGAGATCTTTACTTTATTGCTCTCCTCCTTCAGTTTGATTTGTACCTACACTTCCCCATTAGGCTGAAGATATTGGGTATCTGGATGAGCAGATCATGGCTCTGCACACAGAGATTGTAGAGCTTCAGAAGAGTCCGTACGCAAGGCGCCAAGGAGAGGTCATGGAGAGCTTGTAAGTCCTTTGCTTATTGTTTTTATTGTGCATAAATGGGTTTTGTGTATTTCACTGTCTGAGTTTTGTTTTTTTTTTTTCTCTGTTGGTGGTTCCATCAGCGCTTTTGAAATGCACTCCTTGCTTTTTGCAAACTGCGAGTACAGAGTAGTTTACAGTCAATTTAAGATCATTTTGCTGGTAAAAGGGAAGATCCCACCTCTTGGGGCTGTACGTTCCTCTTTCCTCTTGAAGTTCTAACTATCACTTGGCAGCACTATAAGGCAGAATAGGACACTGCTCTATCCGAAAGCTAGCTGTGCAAGAAAGATTAACATTCAGTCGCAGGAGTAAACTCATCTAGCTTACCTAACTTACCCTGCAGCCACACAATGACTAGACCTGGGGAAACATGGAGAACACAGCTGGGGAAGACAGGACACTTCTCTGTCACGGACTATGAAACTTCATCTTAGAAGAGGATAGGCCTAAGATATATCTTGGTCTCAACTGAAAAATGCAGAGAATTTCTTTTTGCATTGGAGAAGAGTGAATTTTATAGTGTCAGCTGAGAAAATTATGAGATCGTTGTAAAATTCTGTCAAATATCTTCAATGTGTTTTCAAAGCAAGGATAATTAACAACTCGTGGATACTTGAATATTTAGAAACTCGAATATTTATTTTTTTAAAAGTATTAAAATACGAAAGAGCTAAGTGGTATTACTGATCTTAAGAAGATGTAGGAAGCAATTATTGTAGCTTGGGCTGTTGCTGAGAGCACAAGTGGCAGTTATAAGAGAGAGGGATCAAATAGCCACCAAGATTGAATAGCCACTAAGTCGTTAATAAGAGCTCTTCTGAATGACTCTGAGTATTCTGGGAGGAAACGTGCCCGTTCCTGGCATGTTCTCCCCTCTCCCTCTTTGCAGAGCTAGATCCACTAAGTTGGTTTTCATCCATGTATAGTTGGAGGAGCAGCAGAACTGGTGCGCAGGGGAGGAAGTGGTGGAAGGGAGAAACCACCTCTTGCGGCAGTAGCCCACATTCAGAGCAGCTTAAACTAATCAGGAACCTGCCCCATAAAATGTTGTTTTTAAGCACTTTCGCCACTGCAAACCCAAGGCTGTACCAGCTATTTGCAAGGTGGTTAAAGTGTGCCCTAAGCTGTTGATTATTCTGGTCCAAAGCTGCTCCTCTTAATGAGGAGTGGAGAACAGATTGAGTTTCCTGCTCTTTAGTTTTGGGGGCTGTAGCAAAGCATACTGCAGAGGTTCAGAAGAACCTTAAGGTTTGATATACACAGCCACGAGATACATAGGAATCCTGGGTGATGTCTCAAATTTACCCAACGGTGCTGGATGCTAATGTTCTCTTTTTCCCAGTGCAGCAGAAGTAAAGAGCACCTCTCCCCCTATCCTTGGCTGATGCAGGAGTTTCAAGATGGATAACTATCCAGCATGCTAGAAGTGCTGACTTGCATAAGCAGAAGCAGCTTGCATGATCTCTTGAAACAGTATTGGGGTGATCTAAGGGCAACTAAGGGGAAGAAGAGGCCTGGTGAGGGCCCAAAAGCAGAGTTAGAACTAGCTAAACTGCTACTTGTTTCTGACAGACTTTTGATTTAGAACAGCAAAGATTTGTTCAAGGGTGGAAGCTTCAGTGTTTGGCTGCTTTTGAAATATTTGAAGGAAGTAACATTTATTTAATGGAAAGAAGAGTAACTCTGTCCTCTTGTTTGTGATGCAGCTGTCTCTTTCCATTTGCAGAATATCACTGTAAAATTCAGAAAAAAAATGCAGGACAGGAACAAGAATTTCTCAGGCAGTTGTGTAGAAGTACCTATAGTTACAAAAATGAAGTTTCATAATTAAGGATACCATGGAAAGAAAACACAGCTGAGCCATGTGAAAATTTGAAACTGAAAATAACCTCCAATTGGTATGGTTATCTGAGAATAAAATGCACAATCAGAGGAAAAGAGAGACAGCTTTTAGGGAAGAGTTGGTTTCCATCACAGAAAGACCACCCCTGTGTTCCAAATGTCATACTTGTATACTAGCTATACAAGAAGGTGGCAGCTCGGATGTATGAGGTTCAGCAAGGCATAACTTAATTGTAATGCTTTTTTTCTTGAGTCACCTGCTTGTTGATACATGTATGAATCATTTTCTTCTTTTTAAAGGGAACAGAGAGCCATAGACCTGTACAAGCAATTAAAAACAAGACCTCCAGGTATGGAAGAAGATGGTTCAAAGGCTATTTCACACTCATACCACATGACTAATTTTTCTGTCCTCAAACCCAGAAAATACTGTTTGGTAGGAGAAGGCAAATGATTGTATTAAAGTTAACCAGACTCAAGGGCATGCCTTAAGCTGATTTCTTCTTTTTGCTGAGCCTAGAGCTCTCCCAAATTACTGTAGTCTTGTTCCTCAGCCCTGGGCTTGTCTTTCACTTTTCAGTCTTGGAGCATCTGCCCTGAACACGTGTCTGCCTTCTGGCATTCTCTGCCTCTTTTCCTGCCCCCAGCACTATTGCTTTGCTCCCCCCAGACATGGGAAGAACTGCTGTTCCTCTGTTGTCACTCCAAACCAAGGCCACTCTCTTTTCTCCCTCTTCTCTCTTAATTATACTGGATGGAGCCCCATGTTTGGGGATTAATTATGTTCTGAACATTGTAGCTGCTGAGCAGAAAGATTTAGTTCCTTGTGCATTTGACAACTAACTACCTGCAGTCCCTATTGGAGCTAGTATCTAGACAGCAAGAGTGGCTGGAATTGTATACGTTACTGCAGAGAGAAGAGACATTAAGGAAAAGCTGTGCCTAATGAGAGATTGTGAAGATTTTAAGATGTTTCATTGTGTTTCAGTTTGTTTGGCTGCACTCATTAAGTCAAATCTTTCCTTGACTCTGGGCATTTGTGTCCAGAGTGGCTCCTCGCTGAAGAGCATTTTACTAATGTGGCGATTGATGGCCCTTTCAGATCATGCCTACAGTGACAGCACGGACATGGTGAAGATCATTGTGCAGACAGTACAGAGCCAAGACCGAGTTCTCAAGGAGCTCTTCGGCCATCTCAGGTACTTTATGCAGAAAAAACCCCAAACAAATGCAACTTGCAGCTTTTGTAGCTTTGTAGCAGGAAAGGAGAGGGAAAACCGTGGAGATCAGAGCCCAAAAGCTACACCCACAGGTATATGTTTCTCGTAGCAATATTAATTCTGCTCCTTTGTGTCTGTGTTGAATTTCCACTTACTTTTTTTCAAACGTATAGCTAATGTGTATAGCTAACAGGGAAGGGGAGGAGAATGCAATGGCTTGTGCTGTTAGCATCCAAGAGTTCACTTTAAAATGAGACAAATTCTGCCAGTGTTTAGGTTAGGATTAAAATCTTAAGGGAAAAAAAGAAATAGTGTAACAACTGAGAAGATGCCACAGTGATTTGTTCATTAATTCATTAATTCTTCAAGTAGCTCAGAAAAAATGTCATTATGCAGATCTCAGTAGTCAGCAAAGCGTGATTTAGTTTTATTTTCATGTGTGGCTTATGCTTAGTAGATCTCATAAAGAAAGTTGTTAGCTATGATATGGTCAGCCCACAGAGACCAACACAGACCAGAGAAGATTAATAAAATACCGTGGTTGAGTTGCTGTGCTGTCCATTGTCATCAGGATCAATTTTTGCACTTCAAATAAGAAGAGCTTATATTGTGGGTATTAATAGTAGCGTTGTCTGCCTGCTTTTTTGAGTCTTAGCTGGACTTGGGAAGGTCCAGGGGTCCCTCCAGTCTTGCAGGTTTTGTACCTGCAGCTGTTGCAGTGCTGTCCTAAGAGAAAGAGGAAATTCTCTTATCAGAGAATTTTTCTTGAATCCTAAGGTGAGGCTTTTGGTTTTGCCAAAACATATTGCCACACAAGCTGGAAAGTAACTTTGTGTTTGGTTTTTGTTACAGCAAGCTCTTGGGCTGTAAGCAGAAGATCATTGACTTGCTTCCAAAGATTGAAGTGGCTCTAAATAACATCAAGGAAGCTGACAACTCAGTGATGCAGATGCAGGGCAAAAGACAAAGGGAGATATGGCATTTGCTGAAAATTGCTTGTGTAAGTAGCTTTTGGACTCTTCATTTGCTCTTCCTTCCAGTGCAGGAGCCAGGGAACATCAGATGAAACTGAAAAGACCAAAAAGGGATAACTTCCACACAACAGTTGATTTTATTGTAGAGAAGGGAAGTCTGAGATGTTAAAAGTTGACACAGGTTTATAAGGCGGGTAGACAAATTCATGGAAAAGCAGCCCAGTAGAGGAGTCCCTGGTCCCAGTAAGTCGTCAGATTGGAAATCACTGGTGGCTGGAGTACAGTAGACATGCCGTGCCACGCGCCTTGTTCTTACGTTCCCTGAACGTCTAGTGTTGGCTGCTGTTGGAGGGCGTACACTGCGATAGGTGAACTTCAGCCTGATGTGTTAAACCTATCATTATTTTAGTGCTGCAAAAGTGAAATAGGTGCTTTCCTGGTTAGTTTAAGGTGTTTTAAGACTACACTGCTTTTTCTGCATCAATTACAGTGACTATACAGCTGAAGCAATCTCCTCATTTCCACATGCCTACATTCAAAGTCAGCATAGGAAACATGTATGTCTTTCCCCTGTCAGGACAGTTGCTGCTGCGGATGACTCACAGTTTAGGACATGGCACCGCCTCCTAATTCTTCAGCATAGAAGACATGCCATGTACAACATCAGTGACTTACGTGCAGAGACATTTGGTGCCAGCTATTTTTAGAACTGCAGAGGGTTCTATCAGCTGACTTGCCGGCCACAGGCATGGTCTAGATTGTGTGTATATGTTACGCACAGTGCTTATGTTTAATCGCAAGTCTTGCATACAAAATAATTAAGCCTGACTAAATTCTTCCTTTGTCCATCACAGCAGATGAATTTCTTTTTTCTAGACTCAGAGCTCTTCTCGATCGCTGGTAAGCTCCAGCCTGGAAGGGACAGCCTCAACTCCGGCAGCCATGTGGCTCTCACAGAGCTCCTCAGGGAATGTACCTCACCCTCTGTCATCTATGGCAATTCCCGAAGATGGGTAAGAGCTGTTGGGAAAGGGGGCCGCTGCAGAGAAGTCGGTGTAGCCATTTTGTATGCCTACACTCTGAAATCCTATCCTCTGCCACTGGAGTCTCCAGTGCTGAGGCAGCCTGAGGGGCATGTCTTCACCACATCCCATGTGGTGGTTTTTTGGATATGCTGGGCAGGGAGACTTTTGGCATACTAGACTGTCTCTGAAGGCAGCATTGTTCAACTCCTGGCTGGAGTTTTAGTAACTTACCTCTGGCCGTACCACAGCAAAATGCAGCAATGAGATTTTGAGCCAGAATGCAGTTTCTTTTCATGCCAAAGTTCTGGTGCAAGTCCCAGATAAATCAGGCCATATTTAGTGCTTCTTACAGCTTCAGTGATTTTTAAAAAGTCTTAATTCAAATGGAGGTCTGAAGTTGGGGTCAGTACTAAGCAAGTAGTATTGAACCAGTACATCTGGTTCAATATCTGGGGAGGTTTTTTATCCTTCCAAAAGACATTTCAGTAGCTCATAAAAGTCATGAACTGGGTTGAACTCTTTATTCAGAAATCTCCACTCTGTGGTCCTGAGCAGGTTCCACATACCACTCCCAGCTAAAGCTTGTGATCTCCATCAGCTAGCACTGTGCTATTCATTTCTTGCATGTCGTGTTATTCTGTCTTGGTGTTGGATTTGGTTATTAAGGCCCCTCTCTCTCAGCCAGCCCTAGCTGAGTAAGAGAGTTGTCAGGAGCTGAGGGGTTTTTCTCTTTGCTTCATTAGCAATTTTACTTCCAGTCAACGTAACGGAAGGGAAGACGCCGCCCAAAGACTGCTCAGCCCTCAATCCGCAGCAGTGCTGGTTTCGGGGGCGGGCTGGGGCAGGGTTTGTGAACATTAGCATCAAACCATTTGGCCACCTCTTTTTTTTTTGGGTTGTCAGGGAAATACCTAGGTTCTGAAGATACACGTCTTCTGAGCAGTCTTTTGTGAAAGTCAACTGATTTTTCTGAAACCCGGAGCAACCTTTTCCGCTTCCTCTTTTCTGTCTACTGCTGCGGGGCAATTTTCGCCTCTCAGTAATGTGGGATGATCACCTTTTAATAGGTGCTTTCTTGAGCAAGGTGCCTTTGGGTCACCTCAGAGCTCCTCTTTGAACCATGACTTCACTGTACGAGGCACTGTACAAAGAGTTAAGAGACGCAAGCCTTATGGGGAGTGGGCAGTGATTTCAGGCCCCTCGTACTCAGCTCACTTCCTAGGTTCTGTTAAGGCTGAGCTTCAACATGGTTTGTGCAGTTCCTCTGTAGGGAAGGAGAGCAAAAATCCACACTTCCAGGGTGGGGATCCACAGGATGCCACCTCAAGGCATGTTTTTGTGCCCTACAAGGTAGCTCCTACAATTGCAGAGAACTCCTGTAAATCAGTTTTTTGGGTTGTTTTTGGTTTGTTTTTTTTTTTCCCCCAGTGCAGAGCCTTTTGACATTGGTGTTGCTTTGTGTTTTAAATGTGTCATCTTATACCTTCCCTTCCCTGCAGGGAAAATTTTGTCCAAGTGATAGAAGAGAACCTGAATTACCTCGAACTCTTTAGCAGTATTTTGCAGGAGGTGAGACAGGAGCAGAACAACAGCATGACGGTAAGTCTGTTGATGTATCTTGGAGGACCTGATTTTTAAGAGCCATGGCAGGGTCCTCTGGGATTGTGGAGAACTCCTTAAATGGGGTCATTTTTGATGATGTGAGTTGCTGTGGCTGGCGTGTGATGTCTATCATTGCTCCTGGACTCCGCTAATATGCCAGTCCTTATGGAAGGACCACTTGGTGCTAGTGTCAGCCGAGTGGTCTGCGTGGCAGAGTGGACTGTTCCGTGGGACCCTCTGGCTGGTAGAGCTTGCTCTGTGTGCTGATTGTGTTCTCAACTGGAGAGTCCTGGTTTGTGTCCCTGCACCGGCGTGGGCAGGGTTCTCTGTTTCCAGAGCCCTTTTCTGTTCCTTAACTGAAGCTCTCCTTATGTCAGAAGTGGGGCTTTAGAGAGTCCTGAGAAGGCTCTTGGCACAAATTGGTATTTGAAATAGCAAGAAATTAAAAAAGTAAATAACAATCACCCAGGCATTTTGACGCAGTCTGAAACTCTGTTCCTTAACTATTAATTGAGGCCAGTCAGTCACTGCTCAAAAGAGCCCGGTTAGCAGGAGAATGAAGAGCACCACAGATTACCGGTCTTTTAGAAGAGGCTCTCAGCTGATTTTAGAGGCTGTACCATAGAAGCACCTGTATAAATATAATGAGAAAAGAACAATTAGGCACGTAGATTGACTTGTTTATAATGGAGAAGAGTCAGTACAGCTTCTGTTAGTATGAGATTGTCTCACAAATTTATTGTGGTCCTGTAAAGAAGTCAAAGATCCACTGATATGCTGTGACTTAGATTTTCAAAAAGCTTCTTAAAGGTCTTCTTAGGGATAACTTTCATTCTCATGGGATAAAAAAGTTGAAGCTGTTTACCAGTTGTAACTGCTGAAATAACAAGGAACAGGGGGTTGGGGAAATGGAGGTGGTTGATGGAATGGAGATCTTATAATTCATAAACATTTTAATTCATAAACATTTTAATGTTCTAATGTTTATGAATACTAGTAAAGAGTGAATTGAAAGTTTACTGGAGTTACTAAGTTATTTGGGATGGTGAAATGGAAGCTTATTGGTGGGAATTGCAGATGACACTGTATTAGCAAGGGATTGAGCAATGTGAATGGGGAAATGAAATTAGCTACTGATTAAGGCAAAGTAATTCTGTTAGTGGGGACAACAGCCTTAATTATGCATACCCTGGTCTTCATCCATTGGATGATGAATGCTTTGTTTGTCTTTGTTCAGTTCTGACAGGGTTGGTATCAGTTGTGTAATACAATCTTCTCTCCTGTCTCGTCTCCTTGCTGTGGCTGGAGACGAGCGAGAAGCCATATGAGTGGCTTCTTGTCATCCATGTTAGTCATCCATGTCTCTGTCATCTACCATATCTCAATCTAAGCTGCAGCATCTGTCTCTGGCATGTTTTAGCCCACAAAGATTATTCACTGTTGTGGAATCATGCTCCACAGATCAGCACCTGGTTTGTTATGTTTGGTTTCTTTCCCCTTTTCCTTGCATCAGGGGACAGAAATTAGGCAACAGGAAAGCAGCAGAAAATGGGATTTGTCCTCTTCAGTTCACTTGGGAAGAAACAGAGGAAAAAAGAACGAAGAACAACCTTTTCTCTGTTCTTGCATACGTTTGGCTTGAAGCCTTTCTTTCTTTTTCATTTGTGTTCTTGCAGTACCAGCATGTCCCGTGGTGCACTAGGAACCCCGGTGGTAGGTATTGTGCAGGCACAAAACGTAATTTCCAAAGCGAGTACAGTCTGTGACATGCCTGAGCGCTGCAATAAGTATGGGGGGTTTTGTGTCAGGGGTCAAACCGAGCCGTGAAACTGTGAGATTGCTTTTCGGCTGCTGGATCAACACAATTCTCTGAGAAGAGAGAGGTGCTGGATACTGAGCGTCCTGTGGTCACCACCTTGGAAATACACGTTCAACAGCCGTTTCCTGCACTTCAGTTGTTTCCTTGCTTCTTCTTTCAGAGTTTCGATTGGAGCTGGCTGAAATAGCCAAAGGAGCCGATACGCTGCTGTCTGCAAAGTGCCTGCATGCTGAGAGGTGGCTTGGCGGCCTTCAATGTGATGAGCTGGAGGGGACTGGTCGATCAATCACCTTGTCTTTTTTAAACCTTAGCAGTGTTGATTACGAAGGTGGTGGTCAGTAGCAGATACACCATTGGCAGTACATAACAGCAGGTTCCAGGCTCTTGTTTAGTTGAAAGCCCAGTAACCCGCTTGTTGGAGATGCCCCTGCAGCGCCTGCTGCCTTCACCTGCGGTGGGCACTGGCGGGGGCAGCCAGCCGTGCATATCCCGGGGGAGCCGGCGCCGAAAGGAGAACTTTACCTTTTCTCGGAAGAAAGGGAGGAGAGCGAAGGGTGGCGGCTGCCTCGGGGCCGGGGCTTGTCACGACTGCTCACGTGTGTAATATGAATGTATAGATTATATATATTTTAAATAGAAATGACTGCAATAAAAGCTCTGGAGAGGCTCTCGCCGCGGGCCGGTGGGCCTTTGCCCTCACGCCGTTGCCGGGCAACGGGGCGGCGGCCCGGCGCGCCGTGACGCCATCAGTAGGNGGACCGTCACCGCCCACGAAGCGGCCTGAGGTGCGGGAACCGGGAAACCCGGGCGGCGGGGACCGCCGGCGGGCCCACCCGCGGCGGGGAGCTGCTCTGAGGGCCGCTCAGGCCCTCGCAAGGGCGGCTGCCGGCGCCGGTGCGGCGGGG
>VYZW01024816.1:17780-55080 GCA_013401315.1 Balaeniceps rex | reverse complement strand
GGTTCTGCCCGCTGCAATTAGCGTGAGGGGGCAGCGCGGCCGCGAGGCCCGCTGGGTACTTTGAGGGTATTCCCTGGCTTTTTGGGCCAAAAGCTGAGGAGGTTTTCTCGTTGGAAAAGGGGCAGAGGCACCGTTGGAGAGGAGAGCGAGCGAAGATCTTCATGCAGACCGCGGATAAACGGCAGCCCCATCGTCTAGGCGACACGCTGCTCCGGGTGGTCATGGTCTCTGTCCCGCAGGTGATGTGAGGATGACCATGGCCCAGGCTGGAGCTGTAGTTGCAGCTGCCACGGGACTCCTTGTCTTCTTCCTGTACTGCTCCATCCACAAGGTTGAGGAGGGGCACCTGGCTGTGTATTACAGGTACTGTTCCCTGCCAGCACCTCCATGGCTTCCGTAGCCTTCCCCAAGTTTTCCTCTCTCAGCTGGGATTCATCCCTGGCCCCAGATCACCTTGGGAGGTGATTGCTCTCTCCTGTGTTTCCCTCCAGGTTTTGCCCTGAGGCAGGCAGGCCGTGTTGTTTCTGCTCTCTTACACCAGAAACGACATGGACCTGGATAGCCTGGCTCTCTGCAGAACCTTTACCAGTTTTGGTCTTTCTGATCCTCAGCTACTTTTCCTCCCCTTTTCTGGGTCACAGTTTGGATTTCAAAGCTTAGAGGACCAAAGCTCTTGGTCCATACAGTCTTTTCGCATCTGTTGATCTCTAACGTCAAGGGCTGTCACCTCTGTCCCAAGACTGTCAGCCAGCCAGTACCCACTTTGCTGTTGCTTTGAAGTGGCTCTTCTTCTCAGCTCTGGGCTGAGTTTCCCCTGGGGCTCGTAGCTGCCCTGAATAGCATCTGTAGAGCAACTCATTGTCAGTCCATAACAGTGAGTGGTCACAGTCACTAAATGCCGCCTCTTGACTAGGTTTTGCTTCAGATTTGAATAAAGGAACAAAGAAATTCAGCAACCAGCCTTTCTGCATTTTTTGCCATATCTGCTATATTTCTGTCCTGTCTTTTCTCCCCTTTGTGCTCACCACCATGGGCTAGTTTCCTTTGCGCTGCTCTTTCCTTTAATTGCAAGTGTTTTGAACATCACGGGCCCTGGCGGGATGCTGCAGGAGACCTCACTGCACTATGAGGATTGATCGCTTTGAGCTCTCCTCTGTCTCCTGTCTTTTTAACCACTTGCCAGTCCCCACAGGAGACTGTGGGTTTTCTTTGTGCTGTGGGTAAGGGACCATGCTGAATGTCTTGTGGAAATCCAGATCCAAACCGGCGGTATTGCATCAACTGCTGGATTTTTTCCATGGTTACCAGTGAACTATTTAGAGAGGAAAATATGCGTTCTTGAAGCTCTCCGCAATGTTGCAACAACAGAAGAATTTAGCAATATCTGCCTTTTCTAAAAGTTAATTGCTCACAGGACTGAAGCAAACAATAGTCAAGTTTCAGCAGGCAAGTATTGTGTGCAGTCAGCCCTTTTGTAGGGGAATTGGTGGCAAATTTGGTGCAGGTGAGTAATGTAACTTGCACTACCACAGCTGTGACCCCTGGTAGTTTCAATGTACTCGCTCGCTCTCAAAGCCAGCACTTACTATTTTCCAGTTGCTTGAGCCCTTTGCCCATTTTTCTCTCTCTTTCTCTGTAGGGGTGGTGCATTGTTAACTAGTCCGAGCAGACCAGGCTACCACATCATGCTCCCGTTCATTACCACATTCAAATCCGTTCAGGTCAGTATCTTCTCATCTTGGAAGAGGGGAAGTGGGAGCAGATGTCGGTAGGGATGTTGCTGGGTGGGCTGACTTGGGCAACTGGTGTTTGCAGAGGGGCTTGATAACGTGGTAGTCAGAGCAGCAGCTCCTCAGAAGCCCTGGGTTCCTTCTGCCTTAGGTGCCGGACCCAGCTGTGCGCTGGGACTTGTCCTTTTGGTGGAATCTCCACAACGTGCCTGTGTGTTGCTTGGGACGGGAGATGTCTTGCTCTGGGAGGATGGGCTGTGTTTGTTGCCCCAGTTGTTTCCCAGGAGAGCTGCAGGAGCTGAGAGTAGGGAAATGAGCAGAGCTGCCTTTCCAGCTCCCAAAAGGCAAGTTGGAAAGAAGTCTGTCTTCTGCCCACACCTGCAAAAGTCAGGAGGGAGGCAGAGGACATGTTTTTGGCTCTGTGTTCCTGTGTAATGGTTGTGAGAGTCTAGGCACAGCATGATCTTCCTGAAGAATGGAGAGGTTTTGTGAGTACTGGTTGCTTTTTTTTTTAATTTCAGACCACGTTGCAGACTGATGAAGTGAAAAATGTGCCTTGTGGGACAAGGTATGTTTTTCCTTTGTATTTCTTCTGGTGATGAGCAGATGTGCTCTATCGTAGTTTGCAGCTAGTCCTTTACAGTGCTGCGACACAGAGGCTGAAAAGTAAAGGCACATACCCTAAAATTAGTCCTAAACATACACACATACATCGCACTTGGAAATAATAGAGCAGGAGGTATGGGCGGGAGTGCTCTTGTGTTCGCCGGAATTGATGTTCAGAGGGTATTTGCATTTATAGTGATATTTTCTTAATTTTTCTTGGTTTCTTCCCTCGATTACACTGATAACCTGTTGCTTGTGCTTTGGTCTGCCCTCTGCTTTGTGGTATTTCTAGTCTGAGTTGTGTGGCTAATACAAGTGTTGACCCCAGCGGTGGGCAAAAGTGAATGGTGAATAGGAGTCCTCCTGATGGGAGATGGTTCATTTCAAAAACAGCTGATGAAAATGAGTCTTCTGGAATCATTTGGGCATTTTTGGAATTGACATTTGACCTGACATAAGGAGAGAGTGAGAAAGAATAAAGAAGAATCCTGTGCATGGGTGGCACCTGCCTGCTTCATAATTAAGCTGCTCCTTTTGTCAGCACAGATCTGTGTGATTTTAACAAGCAAAGCAGTAACAGGAGAGGGTTAGTTGAGCTGGGTTGCAGATCCTGTTGTGTTGGTTCATTCACAAATTGAAGTGATGACCGAATCTGTTTCTTCAGGATAAAAACGAAACTGGTGATTCTCCTTGTCTTTTAGCTTTAGGGTACTCAACAATATTTCTGTTTAAAAAAAAAAAAAGAAAAACAAGTCAGTATGACTTGAATGATGACACATAACAACTATGTTGAAATTAAAAGTTGAACGTTAGTTGCAACATTAATGAGGCAGAGTTAATTTTGATCTGGTTTAGCCCTTATTGAAATGAGTTCTTGGAATTATTCCTATAGCAACTCATCAGACATCACTTGAGCTTAAATATTAACATAAAGTTCTCGTGGGTCCTAGCTGATTTTAGGTTTAGATCTCAAACCTCTTTCAGGAGTAAATAACGGTAGTGTTCCGTGCTGCAGCCAGGGCTTTGTGGTCAGGTGAAGAGTCTTTAGGTGAAGTAAAAAGTAATTGCAGGAAGGAGGAGTAAGACTCATTATGCTCTATACCAGTATCTTTTAAATGGCACAGTTTAAAATAAGTTATCAGAGCAGAGTTTTAGCAATGTGTTTAATGGCAACTTTTAGCTCATAAGTAGCATAAATAGGAGTAATACTTCACCCACTGGATGTTGTAAGATAGCATCATGTCTCTGGGCCAGGGGTGGTGTCCTGCTGTCCTGCAAGCCTTCTCAACAGACCAGGCAAAGCCTTCTGCTGAAGCTTAACCACGTTACACGTGCTAACACAGTCAAAATTAAACTCTGCTGCTTTGACCCTGCTTGAGCAGGGAGGTTGGACAAGATGACCTCCAGAGGTCCCTGCCAGCCTCGACCATTCTGTGCATCTGTGATTCAAGAGCTAAATATTCTGTTAAATTCTGTATAGTTAGTTCATTAAGTTCCTGTTATGTTTCAGCATTGTGGGATTCAGTTGTGCCAGTACAGGTGGTTGTGAAGTCACAGGTAATAAACACGCTTTAAAACACCAAACAGCTGGTGAAGCAGTTCTTAGTTAATAATTGAATACACTTCAGACCAAAGGTTCCAGTAGCCCTGTCCGTTTTTAAGGTGTTGCTGCAGGAGCCTTTAAATTTGCTGCATTTGGAATCAAAGTCTGCAGCTGCTCCATGCCAAAGCTTTGAATCCGCATTTCCATAACAAAACGTTAGCTTATGAACAACAAATGGATCAAATCTGATATTTCACTATCCCGTTTCAAAGTTCATGACAAGAATAGTTCCTAAACAGTTTAAATTTCTGTAGTTGTATATTAAACAATCAGATTTTAAAGGCTGTGTTTCTCTTCCACCATATTCATATTCCTGTTCCCTGTATCCTCATCTACATTAGGAAGCTTCTGAATGGCTGTGTGGGTGTCCCATCCCCAGTTTCTGCCTTACCTGTCCCATTTATACTTGACAGCATTAAGTGAATACATTAAATACAGATTTTAAAATGCTTTGGCACCAGATGACTGTTTTCATAAAACAGCTGTCACCCCAGAGACAAAAACCATTTCATTACAGCAAGTAGAATATGTATCTGCTCTAAGCTGTGAATTGCCTCTGGTGTCTGAGATTTCTGGCTTTCCCCAACAAGAAAATGTGTGCACAGTTCCTTGGAAAGCTCAGCAGTTTCCTTATGGCAGGTCTGCTGATCTCCAAAAACTGATGGAAAATCAGTTCAATAAACTAGTTTTAGAAGAGCAAAGTATTCCAAAGGACTGACTTGAAGAATTAATCAAGGATTAATAGACTCACGAGTATATTAATTGTGGAATACAAAAAATGGGTTGAAAACGGTGTCGTGCAAATATTGCGTGAGAGAATTGTGTAAGTAGCATTTTTCTTATAAACTTAACTGGAAAGAATCATGCTGAATGTTGTACAGGTTTTTACAATGCTGAGAAACAGTAAATAGCCGGGACGCTAAGCAGTAATATTGCTCAAGCATTAGATGTTTACTCGCAAAGGTGTGAGAGTCATCTTGTGCTCGTGCTGCAGATCGTTGGCAGGAATGCAAATGGAGCACTGGAGGAATGCTGTTCTGGGACAGATCCCTGTTTCTTAGCCAGTGACATGGAAAAATGTGTCATGACTATTGCAAGTGGATGTATTGCATTAATCCCTGTATCTCTAGACAGACCAGACCTGACCTTTAAGCCTAATTTTTGCATGCTCTGATTGCCTAACCTGGTCTGGTCTAGTTTGTGGTCAGCTCTAGCAATAAGCATTAAACCTTTGCCTTTTTTTATGGCCCCTTTTTTATGGCAACATCCTTCATTTTTTTCCTTTGTCTTCTCCTGGCCTGGCATAAGCTAAAATCCTGAAATGTGTGAGGCTTTCTAAGGTCTACTGAAATGCCTGCTAGTGTATGTTAGTCCCGTGTACGCTTTCATCGTGTCCTGTGAAGTTAGGCGCTATTGCTGCCTAATGATGCTTGAACTTCTCCCAGGTGCACATAGTCTATGTGTTGATCCTCCTTTCAGACTTCTTGTGGATTTCTTCTTGTTCCTCCCTCCCTGACCAAAGAGCCTGCTCAACTCAGTGCTGCTCTGCCTGACCAGCCTCATGAGCAGCACTGCAGTGAGGGCCTTGGGGATGCGAGTAGCCCTTATGGAGGCTACAGATGCTGGTGTTAGAAAGGCTACGGAAACTGCAGCGGAGGCTTGCAAGCACTGGAAATCTCCCCGTGGGAGTCGCCCTGCCTGGCATCTGGCAAGAAGCAGGCTTTGGCAAACAAGGATGTTTTGAGAGTGGTAGTGGCTTGTCAAAATGGAAAGAGCGCTGTCTGAGCCATCGTTTAAGCTGTAGGTGCCCAAGGTGGTAGCTGGCTTTCCTTGTCCTGGTGGAGATGTTGTGACTGGAACAAATCTGGAAGATGAAAGCAGGTTCAGAAGATCATGAGGAATGCTGTTGGATGTCCCTTGCAATGATAAATGGGCATTTTATTGGATGTGGTGGGACAGTTAGAGTGCAGAACAGATGAGAGAGAGAAACACATATACTGTGCCATTATAACTGCTTGTGCAGCCTGACATACCTATAAAGGATCCATAAGCCTATCTTACTTGAATATAATAGTAACGTTTCTTACGAGAGAGCCAGCAAGAATGACCATGGCCTAAAGAGAAATCTTGAGTGAAAAAGATTAATATTCTTAATAGTAGTATCTCACTGGGAAGTAAGTCTCTCTTTAGCCACAAATACTTTTTTTTTGCTGGCTTGTCCCACCTGGCAGGCAAGTTCAGTCCATCACCAATGTTTTTACCTCGTAGCTTGCCACGAAGCAGGCAGGTTTGCAGAGCGAATGCAGGCTGTGCCTGGGAGACCTTTTCTAAAAGAGCACAGGCATGGGCAAGTTCAGGTGATTTTTCTGCAGACTTAGCTGGCAACTGCCAGAGATTAAGATCTGCAAAGTAAGAAACTGAGTTTGTCATGGGGGATACATTTGAGTTAAAACACCAGAGAGACTAAGTCTGGAAATGTGTGAGGTCTGCTTCTGGGGATCAGCTGTCCCTAAACAGTTTCTGCTTAAAGCTTCTTGTTTGTGATTTGCCTTTGCCCTGAGGACAAAATCACAGGAGTGCTTTAAAAATACGCTCTCGAGAGACTTACTAGCTGTTGAAAATTAAGGTTTTGTTCTTCACTGTAGAGTTTGTGCTTTTCCCTTGTGCCGCAAGTACCCAGGGGTGGGCACAACCTGCTGAAAGCCACGTCAGTAAGAGCAGAGGCTGGGATCAAGCCCTACCTCTGATTCCCTCTCTTCTCTGCCAGTCCGGCAGCATGTGATCCCTTGGGGAGAAGACTGCCTGCAGGCTTCTTCCGATGAGGTGTCTGGAGCTTCTTGACAGTGCACATGCCTGGGTGCACGTGCACAGTTGCAGTGTTGCTGGAGAGCTGTTTGCAACATGACACTGATGTAGGGAACGTGAATTAAAGTCTGTTATGTGCTTTTTTTCTTCCTTTCTAACAGGGGCCTTGTCAGGTTCCTGCTGGAGTTAGTAAATGCATGAACTTAAACTAAGGGCTGTTCTATTTAAAATGTATTTGCTGCCTAGAAGAGCTGTGGTGTGTCTGCTCTGCTGCTTGCAGGTGTCGTCTGCTGTCCTTGTTGCCTTCCCTTCGTCGTGCTGGACTCCCCCTTTCTGATAATTGCAGCTACATTCCTGTTCAAAAACATTTTCCTTTTGCTGGCTGAGTAGGAGATAACAAAGTGAAGTGAAAGTGCTTTGCAGACTTGCTGGAGCATGCTTTTGATTTATGCAGAGAGAGGGACCAGTCTGTATAAAGCTGGGGTTTGCTGCCATCTAATTGCAAAATGCTCAAGAAGTCAGAATTGTTCTGGGTGAGTTTAGTAAAAGAGGGGAAAAAGATGACTTTGCTTTAAATACGGACCACTGTTAACAGTTGCAGTAATAATTCATGAATTCTCTTTTTCGCTTACAGTGGCGGCGTTATGATCTACATTGACCGAATAGAAGTTGTGAATAAATTGGCTCCATATGCAGGTATTTCCTGTTCTGTTTCGACAAGCAACGCTGTGACTGTCTTCACTCCTCCTGTAGCTGCTCTGTCTTGGTTTGCAAGGCTTCCATTTTCTGTGTCTTGTTATCCTTATGGTTCCCAGTACTGTAGCACTTAGTTTCATGCATGTGTCTGCAAGCTTTATGAAGAGCCACGGATTTGCAAAGATGAAAATAAATTCTAGAATTGCTTCTTCCCTGTACATTTAGAAATGTGATGGGTGCTCAAGCAGTCCTATTTCTTGCTGCTGAAGGGGAGACCACCTGTGAAACTAAATACATGGGACAAAGCCCCCAGGTGCTTGCCAGCTGAGCTGCTGGGAAAATTACAAAGGCAAAGCCTGCGTAGGAGCCTCTTGCCTTCTCATTTCATGAGCTGCCGAACCAAAGACCCACAGAGCTTTTTCTTTCAGCAGCATAGCTTAATGCAAAACGCTAGCGTTACTGAGGCACTGAAGGGTGAATTCATGTTATAATTGTGGGAGTGATACTTGTTTTCACTTTATAGTAGTATCTGTTCCTATGCGTGCGGGTGCTGGACAGGCTTACTGTTTCATTGTTTTGTGCAGATCAGAAAACAGGACTGTGCAGTATGTCTGCTCTTCAAAGTCATGTAATCCCAGCAGCACTGGTGGAGGGGACCTCTGCAGGTTTCTCCTCTGACCTCCCTCCCACTCACATCAGGCTTCTCACTAACAGCTGGGCAGGGCAGCTGTGGCTTTGTCCAGCCAAGTCCTGAAAAATCCCAAGGATGGAGACCCCCCTACCCACCTGTCCCAGTGCTGCACTGCTTTCCTAATACCCTGAGCTGTTGTTTTGTGGTTGTGACATTGCAGAAAGCAGCACATGTCAGTGGTGACCTGTGGTAATTCTCTTACTTCCTCAGTGTATGATATTGTGAGAAACTACACTGCAGACTACGATAAGACCTTGATCTTCAATAAAATTCATCATGAGCTGAATCAGTTCTGCAGTGCCCATACCCTGCAGGAAGTATACATTGAGCTGTTCGGTAAGTGGATGGCAGCTGGATGCACCCACCAAGGGCTGTGTAATCTCCCTGTTCTGCTGTGGAATATGTTACAGCAGGCTCCTGTGAGCGAACAGCCTCTCTGCTGGAGTTGCAATCTAGAATCCAGCTCCTTATATATCCATATGTCACTTCCCATGTAACTTTACACTTTAATGATTCAGATTTCTTTGTCTGTCCACATCTGCATGTGGGGATTTGATTTCAGTCCTTTTCCACTTAGGACTGAATTCTGGACGCACAAAGTAGCCACTCTGCTCTTGTGCATGCAATCGTGCCCATTGCCTTCACTATGATGATGATTTTGTCTTGTCTACTTCTACTTTTAGGCCCCTGTTCTGTTGCTGAATTACCTTTTTTACTTCAAAAGCTTCCTTCTGGCTGTTTTTAGCAAGTGAGAGCTGGAAGGGACGTGCTCTTGGTTTATTGCAATGCTCTAGTTTTTTCGCAAGGGGGTAGCAGTGGTTCAGGAATTAGCAAATGTAATGTTCTCCTTCTTGGTACCTACCTGTGCTCCCAAAGGCATAACAGCATCACGTTCCTTCTTGAGCAGCAGAGCAGGGGAAAATGGGGTTATGGAAGATAAAAAGTTGTCAGAGTTTTAATATTAAGAGACTGTCGATCTTTGAATTCTGTACTCAGACTTGCCAGATATCCGTAGTCAGGAGTTTCCTGGTAGTACATGCAGCTTAATCCCTTCATAACTGGCTGTTTCTGTGGTAAGATCTTCCTGGAGCTTGGAAGTGACAAAATGAATTTTTTTGGTAGCAAGTACTGGATCCTGCAGGTCCCTAGAGACTTAAGGCAGAGCTTGCTGCTGGCAGAGGGGTTGGTGTGGCTCCGGCTGGGAAGGGATAGAATTCTGCCTCAGGTTCTGGGTGCTTTTTTTTGCTGAGACGTTGAAAGCCATTTGCTCTCAGCTCAGATACCATGAGTTCATCAATAGCTGAACCTTTCTAGAGACACTAACATGTGGCTTTCCTCTCGGGAACATTTTCCAGGGGGTGTGGGAAGGGAAACAATGTACTGAATGATCTCAAAAAGCATCTTTATCTTACACCATAGAGATACCTGCTCTTCAAGGCCAGCTGACTCTCTGCCACACAAGCTGTAGGAGAAATGGTGATTAGCTAAGTGGTCTTTCTCTTGTCCTCCAAACACAGATCAGATAGATGAGAATCTGAAGTTGGCGCTGCAGAAAGATCTCAATGTCATGGCACCAGGTCTCACTATCCAGGTAGGTTCATTCCCTAACAAAGATTATTCTTTTTTCCCACCTCTAATTTGCTCACCTTTCACTAGATTGATGAGGTTTCTTCCTTCGGTTTTCCACATAATGTGAAATAGTTGAGTTGAGGTTTGGCAGTTGAAGACTGTCCTTACGACAGTGACCACTTCTAAACACTAGTTTTATTTTAGGGGAAGACCTGCAGGATAGAGAAAAGGACCTTGTAGGCCACAGACCTGCAGGTACTGGATTTAATTTGCAAAGAGCAAGAAAATATTTTTCCTTAAGCTACCTTTGGCACCCCTGCAGAGCTGAGTGCTCCAGTGTGCCACCGCAGTTCCTACAGGTAATTGCAAAAGAAAAGAGATCTTCATCTTTTCTGTGCTTGTACCAGAGATAGGGAAAGATGTTACGTCTTAAGTGATTTTCTGCTTACACTTAATGTTAGAAAATCATGTTTAATCTTAGCTGGGCTGTGGGACATACTGGCTTTTTGGCATGTTGGAAGTTCAGGGCAACCAACTGGGAAAAATATACCTTAGGCTTGCAAGGGATAAGATGGAAATCTCTGGAGATTTCCACTGTAGGGAAGAGCGAGACCAAATCTGTTTTGCCGTTCTTGTTGCTACATTTAGCTAGGCTGGCTGGCTGCGTGCAGGGAGGGGAAAGCCTTCTGTTGATAGCACGTGAAATGCTACGATAAATACTGTTCTGCTTTGCGGCTCATTTGTGCATAGGCTTGCTCTCTTTTGATCAGGGTGAACCACAGGCAGTGTCTTATCACAGAGAAGTTGTGATGGCACCGCTCTTCCAAATATCCAAGTTAACTTGCACTGTACATTGCAGAGAGATTTCCTACAAAAGTTCATCATCGATCAAAATTACCGTTGTAATGTAAAGGCCCTTTTTGATCTCAGGGTATGGAAGGGCATAAGCAAAGCTCACAGCTCTTTGCTGGGAGATGTTAACTACAGAGCTAAATCTGATCTTCAGCGTACACTATCCCCTCTCAATTTGGCATGCCCAATCTTTGCTGCTGGTCAAAAGTTGAAGGATATCCTGTCTGCATCAGCAGCCTAGACTGAGCTCACTGGGCCAGCAGTTCGAAGAGGTCCCATAACTAGTGAGGAAAGTGGTTTATCTCTAGTACCAAAGAGATGGCGTGATCCTGCCCTCATGTTCCTATTGTTCCCTTTCAAAACACAGCTGCACCCTTGTCTCCAGTAAAATTGTGCCTCAGCATACAACTCTGCCATGTTGCTGTGTCTCTTGTCAGGGAATACCCTGCTCCTTCAGTGAAGAGCTGAGCTTTCTTTAAGCTCTCCACATGCAGCTGTTTAACCCAGATTAACTTAACTCTATCTAGAATTGAATTGGTTTGTGAGCTCTAAGGGAAATAATTCTGTATTTGGGCATAATGCTTTCCCCTTGAAGAGCATGTTTCCACGCATGAGTACTTCAGAGATTGCTGACAATTCATTTTTGAAAGAAGTGACACAGAAAACAACTCATTATTGAAAAGATGCTGTTAGAGGGTATTAACAACGTTTATTTCTAGGTTTATTAAAACTAGTGTATATGAAACCTTCGCAAGTCCTCCAGGTTGCCTAGATGCAAAACATTCTTTCCTAACTGGAATGGCGGCCACAGCCTGAAGAGAAGTGGAGGCCAGTGGATGGTAAGAAGTGTCTAGGGACAGTGTCGTAGGGGAGGCTCCTGTGCTTTCTGTGTGAAACCCTTTGACAACCTGGGGCTTGTCTTGAGTGTCTGGACAGAAACACACACACACACATGCTGGGAAACAACTTGAGAAACTGGAAATCCATGTGTGTTTGCAGTTCCGGGGCCTGGTGGGATAGCTCACCTGGGCGCAGTGCTGCTGTGGATGGGTGCAGGCTCTCTAGGGAGGACGGGCTGAGAAGGTGAGGCGGCAGGGTTGTTCTGCCTGCAAAAGACTGGCTCAAATCATGTGGAGCTTTGCTCTGGGATGGATGATGAACAGCTGAGATAAGAGTCAATATAGGTAAGAATCAGACCAATGTGGAGGACCACATGGTCCTTGTCTGCTGCAGACCACCCAGTTAGTATGATGAAGTAGGTAAAGCTGCCTGTAGAAGACCAGAAGAAGCCTCATAATCACAGACCCTAGTACTTGTGGGGGTCTCTGACCACCTCAGTGTCCGATGGAAGGGCAGTAGGGCTGGGTGCAAGCCATGCTGGATGTTTCTGAAACGTGTTGAACACAGGTTTTGGCAGTGGTGAGCAAAGCTGACTGCCAAAGATGCTCTGGGAGATGCTCTGCTGGACCTTTTAGAAACAAGGAAGAACTGGTTGAGAGGTGAAGTCTGGTAGCAGTGTGAGCTGTAGCAGCTGTAAGGTGGTGAGTTCAAGGAGCAGCGAGGTGAACCAGGAGAATTACGGGCCTGGGCTTAAGGAGAACAGAACTCAGATTGTGCGAGATGTGCTTGGTGGGGTCCTGTGGGAGACTGCCATGGTCAGCAAAGGAGGCCAGGAGGCCCCATGTCATTGCCAGGGACACCCCAAAGTGTGGAAAGTCAAGCAGGTGAGGCAGGAGGCCAGTGTGGATGAACAAGGAGCTCCTGACTGAGCTGAAAAGCAGAAAGGAAGCTCGCAAAAGGTGGAGTAGCAATAGATGAGCTGGGAGGAATAAAGCTAGTTGAACTGAGAGGACAGGGACAGAGTTAGGAAAACCAAAGCTCAGCTAGGCTTGGACCTAATGATGGCTGTGTAGGGCAACACAGAGGGCTTCTGAGGTGCATCCACAGCAAAAGGAAGGCCAAGGAAGCTGTGGAGCAAGGGACATAGTGACCAAGGACATGGAAAAGACTGAACACCTTTGACTTTCTGGCAAGGTCTGCCCTTGGGCCTCCCTGTTCCTTACCCTAGCAGCAGAGTCTGCAGAAGTAAAGCATTACCCACAGTAGAGGACAACTGAGCAGATGGACACACACACAAATCTGTAGAACCAGGTGGGATGCATACCAGGGTGCTGAGTTGCTGCTCCACACCATCGTGAAGCCACTCTTTGAAAGATGGCAGTGGTCAAGGGAGGTCCCTAATAACTGGAAATAGGCGAATGTCACACCCGCATTTAAGGAGGAGGATCAACAGAAGAAGAGAAGTACCGTACCGTCAGCTTATTCCCATTCTCTGCAACATTTACATTGCCATCTCAGTGGCTTTCAACTGCACTCTCCAGTTTGTTGGTATCCCTTATACTGGGTTCCCCACACTGGAATAAACATTGCCTTCAACCTGCTGCTGAGCTTTTGCCTGTGCAGATCAGGATGTGGCTGGACTTCATGGCCACAGGGAAAAGATGCTGTCATATAGTCAGCTTGGTTTTTGATTCCTTCGTGCTCTTTTTTGCAAAGCTGTTGCTCAGCCAGTTAGTCCCAGTATCTCCCAATGCCTTAACATTTGATTATTAACAATACTGACAGTGCATGGTAGTGTTTCCATCTAGTAGATTTAAGTAGACTTCACTGTTAAATAGATTGAGCCATTGGCTTGAAAAAGAAGCAGCTAGTGGAGATTTTCAAAGACCTGCTGGCTTTCCTGATTACAGAGGAATCTTTGCCTGTGTTGGAAAAGCTATACTTCTGGAAACCAATCTTTGTTCTGGTGCAGGGGGTATTATGGAGATAGAAAGAACATCCCCCTGTGTACTCTGCAGTGGCTGCTGAGGTGAGCTTTCTGCATGCGGTACCTTTCTAGAGACTTGGTAGGAGCTTAAAAAAATCCTTTCACTAAAGGATGTTCTGCTCTGATGTCCCATAAATCTGCTTTCTTTGCTTGTTCAAAGCAGCAGCAGCGTTGGGGTTGTTCAGCCTGGAGAAGAGAAGGTTTCAGGGAGACCATATTGCGGCCTTTCAGTGTATAAAGAGGGCTTTTTACCAAGGCCTGTAGTGACAGGATGAGGGACAATGGTTTTAAACTGAAAGAGGGGAGGTTTAGATTGGGTATAAGGAAGAAATGTTTTACGATAAGGGTGGTGAGACACAGGAACAGATTGCCCAGAGAAGCTGTGGATGCCCCATCACTGGAAGTATTCAAGGTCAGGTAGGATGGGCCTTTGAGCTACCTGATCTAGTGGAAGATACCCCTGCCTGTGGCGGGGCAGGGGTTGGACTGGATGATCTTGGAAGGTCCCTTCCAACCCAAACCATTCCTTGATTCCCGAGTGTCCTGCTTTGATGACAGGCTGGCTCCTTCTCCTCAGGCAGGGTGTGTTTGCCAGGGCCAGGGTGCCCGTCACATGGAAAAGGTTCCCTTTTCACACTGCATACAGAGACTTGCCTGGACATGTCCGTATCCCATTCTCCTCTGTGGAAGCCCCTCAGTTCTTTGCAGACTTACTGACCCAGAGAGAAGCAGCAGGTTCAGCACTAGATCTACAGTGGAGATGGAGCAGGAGGGTTGTGAAGCAATTTTACAGCCATGGACTCAATCTGCATCTCCCAAAGCTTGGTAGTGAGCCACACAACATGCCAGCTGAGCAGCAGTAGCTCTTGGTCCTGCCTCTGGAGGTGTTTCCCTCATATTTCAGAGAGAGTCCTCCACAGAGCAGCTCAGCAGCTGTCTCTGGCACATACCTGAGTTGTGTCAGCATTGCCATGCACGTCGATCTTGATGATCCGCAGTTGCAAACAACAGCAGTCCCCAGCTGCCACCCATGCCCTGCTGCTCTCCCCTGTGTTCACCGCTATGTCTCTCATTGTGTTGTCGCTTTTGCAAGCTTTTCTCCTGGAAAACCCATTCCTGAGCTTGTAGCCCTGCCTCTGTTTTGAAAGTCTCACTCCTGCAATTTAATTTCTTTGGGTTTGTGAGCCCCTTTCTTGAGCAGTACTTTGGGAAGTGTTGTCTGGTGATGTTTGAAGAGTCTTTGGGGTGGAGAACTAAGCTGCTTCTAACAAAGGTAGTGGACCTGTTTAGGAGTCTATTCCACAGGCCTTACTTGATCACTTACGTGCCGTAAAAGGTGCAAAGACAGGAAATACAAATGTCAGGCACCTCTGTGAGAGTGACTGTGCCCAGCTGTGTTGTACAAGAGGATGGGGAACCATTATGTGTGGTCTTGGATCAATGTGGAGATGTCCAGAGCACTACAGCTGGTTTTGCAAAGACATGTCTTAGTTATGCAGCTCTTATCAAAATGTTTAATTTAAAATGTACTCACTTTTTTTTTTCCATAGGCTGTGCGTGTTACAAAACCCAAAATTCCAGAAGCCATCAGAAGAAATTTTGAGCTAATGTGAGTAGCTGTACATAAAATTGTATGCACTGGTTTTGAGGGTCCAGCACAGGCATAATGCTATCGGAAAGCTCTTACCTGGTGCTCAGAAGGTGGGAGGTGGGCTGTAGTCAGTGTGTGCTTGGCTTGGTGCATTTGTGATTCTGTTTCTCCATTTCCATAGCTCTTTCACCTTGAAGCTTTTCAGCCCTTCACAAAGATGGTTGTTCGCCTGTACAGAGTCCATATCAAGGCTATGTCCCTACTCCTTTATGTAGAGGGGACACTGATGTGGTATAGAGAACCTGTAGAAGACTTGTAAACTGAATTCAGGACTCATGGCTCTTCATGTCTCGCCCATAAGCTCCCCTCCAGCAAACTCATGGAATTGCAGACAGATTTTAGTCCAATATATACCTGTAGAGATCCAAGCCCTTTCCCAAAGCAGGGCCAATGCCACAGCTGCAGCAGGTCGCTGGGGGACGTGTCTGGGCGAGTCGGGGCATCCCCGTGGATGGGGATCCCCCACTGCTTGGGGCCCTGTCCCGGGGATGCCCCACTCACACGGGGATGGGCTGTTTCCTTGGGGCCGGCCGGGGTTTCCCATGCTGCAGCTGTGCCAGTGCCTCTGGGGCTCTTGCTGTGCCCCTCCAAGCAGAGTCTGGCCCTGGCATCTCTGGGACTCCTCTGGGCAGGCAGAGATGCCATTGGGTCCCACTTCACCTCCTCATCTCCGTCTGAGCAAGCCCGGCTCCCGCAGCCTCTCCTTGCATGCCCTGGCCTCCACCTCACATCTGCAGTAGCCCTGCACCAGTCTCGCTCCTCGTCCTGAGGGCCTCAAACTGTATATAGCATCCAGATTTGGCCTTGCCAGTGCCAAATAGAGAGGGGGAATAATCCCTTCCTTTGACCTGCTGGCTACGCGTGTGCTCGTACAGCTGAAGACAGAGCTAGTCCTCGTGGCTGTGAGGACATGATGCTGGCAACTGGTCAGCTTCTTGTCCCCCTGTCCTCTCATGCTCTGGTTTGCAGAGCTGCTCCCCAGCTCCATTTCCCTGTGACAATGTTTCTCACCCTGCAGGGAGGCTGAGAAGACCAAGCTGCTGATCGCAGCCCAGAAGCAGAAGGTAGTAGAGAAGGAGGCAGAGACAGACCGGAAGAAAGCGCTCATTGGTATGTCACCAGTTGGGAGTACTAGCGGATGGGGGCCAGACTGGATTTCCATTCCTACCTCCCCCAGTAAGTCAGGATCGGATGTTGTCTTGCATCGCTGACAGCTCCCTGAAGGAAGCACGGCCAGGCTGCACCAGCAGTCATTTAGAAAATGTGAATGTTTGTGTTGCTGTAGCTACGTCCCACCTCTATCCCCATAGCAGCAGAGCAGCGAACACCTCTGTCCTACCGCAGGGCTCCTGCTACAGCAGGCCAAGAGGTAACAGCTCTGCCAGAAAAACTGCTTGGGCTTGAAGCTAAATGTCCCTGTGCCAGGGGGAATCACACTTGTAAAAGGGATGTCAGCCAGTGCAGCTGTAGGAACATTGGCACTGTTTTCTTTCTGTAACTGTATTGCTTGGAGTACAAACTGGCACTGTAGGATCTGAGCAGAAAGGAAGGCAGCAGAGAGCAAACTACTCACCTGGCAAATTCTGCGACCAGGTGTTGGGATCAGGGTGCTGATGCTCAAGCCCTGAGATGCGAATGTCTGAGCTGAGCCTGTTGTGATTGCAGAGGCAGAGAAGGCTGCTCAGGTGGCCAGGATTCACTATCAACAGAAGATTATGGAGAAGGAAACAGAGAAGCGAATTTCTGAGATTGAAGGTAACTGTGGTGCTAACATCCTGCTGGGGTCATGTTCTAGCTAAGGGTGGTGGCAGGTAGAGGAACCTCAGAACTGAGCTGATAGGCATCACAGTCCTGCAAAAATAATAAAGGGTGCAGTAGTGCAAGATTACGCACTGGGGTCATTCCTCCCCTTTGCAGGTTCCTCCCCTCCCCTTCTCCAGGAGCCTGCAGTGCAGGTACATGGCCAGCCAGGCTGTGTCATGGGCACACCTGGGTCAGCTCGTCCCTAAGGCTCAGGGGCTCAATGCGATGGCGCTGTTCACTTGCTAATGCTTCTTTTCCCCGGTCTGTCCTCTGTTGCTGCGTTAGATGCTGCATTCCTAGCAAGAGAGAAAGCAAAAGCTGATGCGGAGTACTACACTGCTCGGAAGCTGGCTGATTCCAACAAGGTGAGCTGGTCAGAAGAGGACTTGCTTACACTTTTCCTCTGCACAGGAGATTAGGTTCAGGTGGGCAGCACTGGAAAAACACTTGATTTAACAGCCCGCATCCCAGGAAGCAGCTGCCTGAGATGAAATCTAATGATGCAGGGCCCAGAAGGTTGTCTCTTACGGTCTCCGGTTTCTCTTTTCGTAGCTGAAACTTACCCCCGAGTATCTGGAACTAATGAAATACCAAGCGATAGCTGCAAACAGCAAGCTGTATTTTGGTGACCGCATCCCCAACGTGTTTCTGGATTCCTGTGCCTTCCAGCAAGCCAGTCTGAGGACTGCCCAAGAAACCAGCCTTCCTTCACAGGAGGCCCCGGAGACCTCTGGAGAAAGCCAACTCAGAGCAAAGGAAAGCACTGGCTGACAGAGGTAGAAAGATACCTGGTATAGCTCAGCAGCTAGCCCGGCTGTGAATGGGGATGTTGCCCTGTGCTGGTGGGGCGGATGCAGCGCATGCGTGGACATCTTGTGTATAGGTGGCAGTTGGGTTGATTTTCTTCTAGCAACACATTGCAAGTGCTCTGCCTCTTCCGTTTCTTCCCCTATTAAATTGGTGCTTCCAAATGAGGGATAATCCTGTACTAACATACCTATACTGGAATATTAAAAGACAGACACCAGGAAAGCCTTCCGCAGTAGGTGCAATTATTTAGCAAGCATTACTCTGGAGGTAGGAGATGTGGCTTTGAGTGCTGTGTTGCTGCACAACAACTGGGTCATTCCCCAGTGCTCCTCGCTGAGGCCGAGTGAAGAGGTTTCCTTCATCCTGTCGATGAAGCTTCGCTTTGTGGACTCCAAGGCAGGTTTCTACCAGCGTTATCTAACTCTCCTCAAGGACTCCAGTGGAGCGGGCTCTCCTTGACCAGTGGAGGCTGCGTGTTCCTGCTCAGGGCAAGGCCTGGCAAGGATTGGTTTGGTGTGGAATAGGTTATTTGAGTAGGATCTGCATAGCCATAATCTTCTTTCCTGTAGGCAGTGGCACTAGATAATGACTCAGAGCAAGCAATCTCTAACAGGCTTCTGTAATTCCCCCTCTCCAAGCACGAGCCTCACGCAGGCTGCCCGTGACTGACTGTAGTACGTTTCAGCTGGGTGGCTGGGTCTCACCTTGCACCCTAAACCAGATTTCATAGTGCATGGAGCACCTCCAAGCAGCTGGTTGGGAACAGAGCTGGGAAATCTTTGCTCAGACCCCAGCCTCCCTGTAGGTCTTTTCACCAGGGAAAGGGGGCTGAATTTCCACTGCTCTGCCTTGCTGGCAAAGTGAAGGGGAAGAGAAGAGTGAAGGGACCATGCTCTGCTGCAGATCAGATGTTTGACACCTCAGCTGCAAAGTAGGTGAGGCATCACTGCTCCCCAGTGCAAAATCCACTGGTCCAAGAAGTGGGATCTGCCTCATGTGTCCTTGAACAGCCACAGTGGGGAGTCTGTTGCTGGCCCTCTTGTCACTGGCCAGGCTTTGCTGTGTTGCGGGGCTTTTGACTCACGAGCACTGCTGGCAGGGTGATCTTATCTCCTGGTGTGCATTGTAATATATCCAGCCCCTGCTCCCCGTGTGCCACTGCACAGTGAGAGAAAGAGACATGGTCAGGGGGTGGGAAATCTGCTGGTACGATCTCTTTCCTCTTTTCCTCTGTCCTCCCCTTTGCCTGTGAGTACGTGCTTGTTTCTAGGACCTGTTTCTCGTTGTGTTCTGCAATGATCCCAGAAGACGATGGCTGGGGAAGCAGCTGGCAAGAGCTTGAGCTGGAACACCATTCCCCAGCTGGTAGCACCGCAGCATTGCCTGCCTCTGAACCCACTACACGATCAGAGACCGCCTCTCCTCTGCCAGCCTGGGATATCTGTACATTCATCCTGTTTTCCTGTCCCCTCGGGTGCAGCCAGGTGCAGTGCTCGGCCCTGGCGTGGTTCACTGGACAGGCTGGTTGGTGATGAAACTCCTGACACTCGGCTGGTTGGTGCTGGCGTTCAGATCTTCTGTCCCTGGCACCATCTGCAGCCGCATGGCAAGGGGAGGAACATGCTTAGCTTTTGCCTTGGTGAAACACGCAACCCAAAACAAATGGCCTGAACTTCACCTCTGCTAATGATTTCTCCAAATGAGTTGTGTGGGCTTCAGGCTTTCCAGTGCTGATTTCCTATTCCATGTGGCTTGACTCTGAGGATAGCAGTCTCTCTCTTCAAGGAAGTTTGGTAACGTACGGTGCCTTACGCTGTCTCGGCTCCTGCCCTGGCTGCTTCTCCTCCATCTCTGGGGCAGAGCAGGGATGCATTGACCCTGCCTCTCCTGCCGCTGGCCAGCTTGGGTAAAACATGACTGTGGGACTTTGCAGCAGTTTCAGATTGTCTGTCTTTCCTCCATCTGTCTGCAAGCTCCCAAGGCCCAGTTGGTGCTCTGCTCCAGGATACCAGCTCCTCTTCAAACCCAGCCATGGCAGGAGCCAGGGACCAGGACCCTGCCCCAGAAGGTGCTGAGCACCAGTCTCAGCTTCCAGGGAGGTCATGGTGAGCATGCTTCCTCATGCTCTGAGGATGAGGAAGGGTGCTGCTGTTGCCAGGAGAAGAGGCTTCTCCAGTTTTTGCTGCACACACCTGGTGCACAGGGGTTGTGGCACAGCCATGTGCCTTGCAGATCCCAGCCTGGGGAGCACTAAGCCGAGCTGTTGCATGGGGGCGCTCATGTCTTCACCTGCCAAACAGTGCCCTCCTGGCGAAGAGCAGCCTTCGAAGGACACTGGTGGACAGAGGAGCAGGAAGGATGTCTGCATGTCGTGCTGGAAGGCAGCTCAGCCAGCAGGCAGGGCAGAGCTGAAACCCACGGCTGATGGCAGGAGAGGAGTGGGCAGGCACAGTGTTAGCCCCATTAGGCCCTGCAGTGCCCTCCACCAGGGGAAGGGTACCAGGGCAGAGAGGAGATGGCAGCGTATTTCGTAGCTGCGGTGTTTGAAATGTCTCCTGGAAGTACTGTTTGACTTGCAAGGTCCCCTTTCTCCTGTGGGAAGGGCTTTGAGGAGCCAGTGGAGTTGCATCTCTTTGAGCTTCCACCTCCTCGGTATTGTTGGCTTGCAGCAGCCACTTTGGTTAAATTTTGAGACGAAGGCAGGCTTTTTAGAACAGAAACACTCCTGGAGGAGGCTTGTTTCCATGTGGTACTCACTGGGGTTGGACACTACCCAGTGCTGGCGTCAAACCCTGGGCATCAGGCTGGGTGGACAGGGTAGGTTCTGCCAGCTGGAGATGACAAGAAGCAAGGGCACGAGGGGAACCACTAGAAGCAATAACCAGGCAGCTCACAGCTCTCCTGCAGTGATCAGAGTGAGATCCCTGTGCAGGGAGCAGGAAATCGTTCCAGGCCACTGCAGGAAGGGCTGCTTCCCTTTGGATGTGAGCCTTGCTGGGCCTCCCTGCAGCTGTCCAGGTGGATGTATGGCTTTGCCATGAGTGGCTGGCTGTCACTCTGGCTGGTTGTGCATCAGCCACCTCCTACCCGTGTGGTCTGAGGGACACCTGGGCATGCTCCTGCAGCATGAAGTCCTGCAGCAATGTGTGCGTGATGCTCAGTGCCTTCTGCAAAGGCTTCCTCCATCCCTCTCTGCTTCGTCAGCCACCGCTTCAGAAGCCTGAGTAGGTGTGCAAGAGGAGGGAATCACCATGGCTTTAACACCCCAGTCTGGCCTTTGCTTCTCTCTGAGCTGCGGAGCGGGAACACGGGTGCAACCGGGAACGTGGGTGTGAACTGTTTTTTCTCTCCGTTTAAAGGCCTTTGTGCTGACAAAGGGGTCTGCCACTGGATCCGCACCTTCTTTAAGGAAACACGATACATATGTTCAAGTTTACATGCACAGTGTTAAGTTCTTTTGATAAAGCAGAATAAAACTATTTTGTTACCGTTTCCTTGGTGGCTTTATATGTTCTAGGGCTGGTGTCACTGTAGGCATGTGGAGGGGGGACACCTCTCACCCTGCAGTAACACTGCATCTAGTTGCATGTCCCCAGCTGCGATGACTGCCACCCTTGGAGCCCCCTCCAAGAAAACCACCGGATGGTGCGGAGCAGCAGGGGCTGCACTTACAGTCCTGCTGTCTTTCTGCTGTCGTCGTCCAAAGTTCATGGTGGGAGCTGAGCCCTGCTGGCCCTTGGGCCCTCACCTGAGCCCCCCTGTTGCTCGCATGCGGCCAGTGCAGGAGCATTCCCCAAGCAGGCATGGCCGCTGCGTGCAAGCGATGTCCTTGGGGGCCGCGGGCCGGTCCCTGAGCACCGGTGTTGCCTGCAAGCTTGAATGCTTGTCTTGGACCAGGATGATGGGAGCTGAGCTGGTGGTGGGAGTCACGGTGGCCAGTCTTTGGTCACAGAGCAAGCCCAGGGCCTCTTTTGGCAGCTGGGGTTGGGGGCCAGCGGTGCTGTGTGCCAGGGGGTCATAGGGACTCGCTGCAGCATCCTGGAGCTCCCGTGACAGCCTCGCTCCACGTGGCTGGTAGGAACTGCTGCCATTTGGCCCCCATGGCTCTGGCACAGGATCTGGGAGCTCCGCTCAAGCCCTTCTCCCCCGTCTCCACCCATGCCAGATCCATCCTGAGCCCCAGTCAGTTCCCTGCCCACTGCCACCCTTCTGCCCTGCTGCCTGTGCTACCCCTTTCTGCCGAGAGACACCCTGTGACACCGCTACCTTCAGTCTTTATTGGTATAAAAGCCTTCAACCTAAATTATATCAAAAACGGGGAGGCCTGTTTTCACAACAGATGGCTCAAAAATGGTCACATAAGGGTCATAAGTTAATGGCTGCAGTAAAAAGGCTCCCAGGAAATTCCCTTTCAGGAAAACAGTAACTCAAGTGATAATTTAAGAGATAAAAGCCCAGCATGGAGGCCAAGCCTGGCTTGGACCTGCCAAAGCCCCTGGCAAGACCCCCCTGTGTGACTGCCCCCAGCTGGGGCGGTGGCCCTGGGCACGGTCCCCGTGGTGCAGCGCTCCTCCTGCCCCGGTGAGCCCAGCGGAAGGGGTAGGAGGAGCAGGACACATTCAGGACGTCGGGAGAGAAGGCAGCAGCTCCCAGGGCGCAGGAGAGCCTGGACCAACTCGGGGCTGGCCTCAAAACCAGAGCTGGCATCGTCCCCGCTGCTGGTCCCCTCACGAAGCCCCAGCTGACGGCTCTCCCTGGGCCAGCCGTGAGGTTACGAAGTCTGTTAAGGCACAACTCAAATATCTGTAAACAGTGGTGCCCTCCTGGGGGAGGGTCCGACGAGCGATTCAAGTAAGGGTGGAAGCGAGATGGTGGCTCCCCGACTGTGCCACCCAAGCGCCAGAGCCAGCAACCCCTCAGCCGCAGTGGAGGATGGAGCATCCTTGGTCACCTCCTAGCCGGGGGCGGCTTCAGGGCCACCTTTGGGGGGATGCCCCGCTGAATGACAGAGGGGCAAGGGAGGGCTGGTCCTGGTGGCCCCTCGCCATGGCATGGTGTCTTGCTCTTCAGTGCCGGGAGAGGCTTGCTGGGCGGCTTCGGCTTCGCCTGGCAGGAGGAGAGGAGAGACCCAAGTCCCTCACCTGGGTGCCAGGGAGGGACCTGGAAGGGGACAGGGGGCAGAGGAAGGGTCCCCCTCCCAAGTCATCAGCTGCCTGGGCCGCCCCATGGATGTGCCCCACACATCTGGGGCTGGTCAGGCCAGGGGAGGCTGGCGGGGGATGCCTGAGAGCGGCCCCCGGCTGCAGGAAGGACAGGCCACCCCACCACGAGGCAGCAGTGGCTTTTGGAGGGGTGGTTACCTGCAGGGGCCATCCTGGAGACACTGGAGATGTCACCTGGGGGACTGGTGCTGGCGGCTGCAGGGTCAGCAAAATACGGGGTGAGAGGCCACCCTCCTGTCCACGCCGTGAAGGCTGCCCCGCGCTGGGGCTCCGTTCAGCTCCCTTACCTGCGGGGCTGGGCAGCAGGGCCTGAGGGGCCGGGCGTCCCGTGGGGCCACCGTGCTGCTGAGGAGGTTGGGGTGGCCAATGTCGTGGTGGGACAGCTGGCGGGGGTGTCGTGGCCGGCCGCCATCCTGGAAGAGTGGGTTGGCAAGGCCAGCAGCAGGCCTGCTGGAGGTCTTCCTGTGGGGCACAGGAACAATGGGTGGCTGCTCCCTGCTCTGGCAACCCCCCGAGCTCAGCCTGTGCAGCCATGGCTCAGCCCCGCTGTGGGGCAGAGGAAGGGGAATTACCCTTTCTGGAAATGCCTCATCCCCCTGCCCCTGAGGAGCACAATGCCAATGCCGAGCAAGATGCCGGAGAGTGCCAGCACGGCCAGCACAGCCGCCAAGACCACGCTGCTGCTCCCTGTGGAGACCCCAGTCGGTGTCAGGACAGGCACCCCTGCACCAGGGATGCCCCGTGGGGATGGAGTGGTGCCCACCAGCACCGCGGCAGGGCACTGACCCCCTCCCCAGGCTCCCTCCCTGGCACACATATCAGGCCGAGGGAGCTGGTGCCAGCCACATGCAGGGGATGCCGTACCTGCTGCCATCCCTGAAATCTTCTGCTCACAGTAGGGCGCTGCCCAGCCAGGCTCACAGTGACACTCCCGTTTGTGGTTGCACACCTGAGATGAGGGAGGAAAGCATCAGGGTGGTGGGCACACTATAGGGGCCGGGACCACTGCCCAGGCCCCGCGACTGCTCTGGGAGAGAATGATCCACAGCGTACCCCATGGTTGTTGCACTTGGCTGAGCAGTTCTTGTTGCCATAGACCAGGAGGTTCTGGCAGCGCCCAGCGTAGCAGACCTGGGGGCAGGCAGGGGGGCTCTGAAGCTGCTCTGGGTGACCGCAGCCAGCGGTCACCCCCCTCTCTGCCACCTCAGCATGGCCACCAGCGCGCTTACCATCTCCTCTCCGCACTTGGCGCCGGTGGGCACCAGCCTGAGGTTGGCCACCACCTCATTGGCGTCACTGCTGGCAATGACCGCCTTGCACTTGAAGCGGCCGAAGAAGAGGGAGTAGGAGCCACCGCCGAGGACGGGGCTGGCGTTGTCACTCAGGCACAGCAGCGTGCCGCACTTCACATCCCTGTGGGAGAAGCAGCCATGAACACCAGCGGTGGGGGTGGCACAGGGCCGGGGAGCTTCGCTCAGCCCTGTGGTGCTGTCGCTGGACATGGACACCACGCCCCATCCCCAGCTCCTTACTTGGGGCTGCAGGGCCGCTTCCCGTACTCGGTGAGGCAGTGGAGGTGAAGGTGTTGCTCGCTGTTGTGCTTAAAGCAGACATCAGGAGCCACCTGAGCCTCTGCAGACACACAGAAAGGGTCACGTGGAGCCAAAGCCCGCAGCAAGCTGGCAGCGCCGGCACCAGTGACTATGCCATGGCACCCCACCTAGGGATGCAGGAGGGGACCACAGCCCAGCAATGCCCCGGCCCGAGGAGCCAGGGCTCCAGGCACATCACCCAGCGCATGGGGCAAGGAGGGTGGGCGGGGTGGGGGAGCTGCTACCTGTGCCCCAGAGTGTGCGGCACTGCTCGCCGTGAGAGGGGCAGGCCCCGTTGTAGCAGTAGCCATTGCCGTTCTGGCAGGAGATGCCATTCTCCTGGAAGACGTCCTCCGGGCACTCGGCGCTGAGGCCAGTGCAGTGCTCGGGCAGGTCACAGTCGTTCTTGCTGGCGCGGCAGGGAGCACCAGCAGCCTTCACCTGCACAGAAAAGGGGATGTTGGCACTGCCTTGCTGCTCTCACATCCCCAGATCCACGGAGGCACCGCAGCCCGGCAGCACCCTGGTCTTCGAAACATCTGGCACCCCACAGATCCAGACATGGCAGCTTGTGCCACCCTGGCACAAAGACATTTGCTATTGACTTTGCTATTGCACAGGATGGAGACACCATCAGGCCTCGGCCCATAGTCAAGTCTCTCCCTGTGGGCAACACCTTGTGCTTTGCTTCTTTTCTGGACTTGCCCCGGGGTCCTCTTCCAGCCCTGTCTCTTCAAATCAAGGTATTTCTTATGCCTGCGTGCAGGAACCAATGCACGTAACTCTCAACTTTCTCTTGGACAAATGGAGCAGACAAGGCAGGCTGGCTTCTCAAATCAGGAACAGGCCACACTGACCTCTTCTGAACATCGCCCAGTTCCTCAACACCTTTTCATCCTGAACCTAAGCTACCAGAGCTGGGCTGCAGGATGCCACAGAGGCTGCTTCACCTTCCCAACCGCTTCCCACCCGAGATGTTGACTGTCCACATAGTGAGAGCATCAAATGGAAAGCGTGATTCCCACCCCCAAACCATTGGGTGCATTTGGCTCTGGGCAGGCTGCTACAGAGGTCCTTCAGGCTCTCCGGTGGGCTATGGACACACCTTGCCTCTACCAGGAAGCTCTGGAGGACCGCGGGGCAGGACTGCGGACCCACCAGCTCCCTTCCCTGCCAAGCTGGTCCCCCGGCGGCAGCAGTACCTTGCAGTCCTGGCAGCAGTCCCCCCGGGCACACTCAGCTCCCTCTCTCAGCTGGCAAGTGGTAGCGTTGCAGCAGCGGTCGGAGCACTCCTGTGTGACAGGGAGGGACTGAAAACCTCCCGAAAGCTCCCTGAAAGACCCTTTCCTTCCTTTCTGGGGGGACTTAGTTGCCACGTCACCAGGAGCCAATGGCAGCATAGCCACCACGGGCTGAACCATGGGGGAAAACCACAGCATCATCCCAGGTGTGAACCATTCCTGCCGCCTCTTTACCCCCATCATCAACACCAAACCAAAGGACCAGAAGAGATTTTTTTTTTTCAGAAGATGGGGCCTGACCTGGGCCCCTGCTCTCTTTGCACATCTCCAGGATGGAGAAAACAGGAGGATCTCTGCTCTCTGCATCAGGTGAGCATCCCTTCAGGTCCCAAGGCAGGGCTGTGACCCAGAGATTTATCCCAGAGACGTCGCCTGGCCATTTGTCTCAAATCTCCCCACGCCACCAGGGGCGGGGAAAGGCTGAGCACGGTTCTTGAAAGGACAACATGCCATGATGTCCCCCTCCTTGGATCACCTCTTCGGAGGATATGCTGGGGGGATGTCCACCTTTCCTAAGCACGCTTCTGCTAAGATCACAGCCAGCTTACATGAAGTGGGGGGCACACACCCAAGTTAACGAACACCCTCCCCAAGTTATTTTTCAGCAGAAGCATCAGGAACATAAGGAAGATGAGTCTTGCAAAGCATAATGTCCAGGGAAGAGGTTTGCACAATCTTTTCTGAGTCTGAACGACAGGTCTCAGGTCCCTGCCGCCCACCCTCCTTCCCGGGCTCTCAGAGCACGTCCCTACCTCCGGCGTGCCACAGTCGCACTGCTCTCCCCGCTCCACAAACTGGTTCCCACACACCGGCCCCCCGTACAGCTCATCCGCCCCGGGGATGTTCAGCAGGCAACTGGTCCTGGGGTCCCTGAGGAACTGCCACATGTCCTGCTCGCTGCAGTGGCTGAAGAGCTTGGGGTAAACCAAGCTGAAGGGGCACAAAAATGGGCAGTCATGAGCAGAGATGAGGGCCCAAAGGCCCTCGTGCCCACCAGCCCAGGTTGAAGCTGGAGGGCCACCAACAGACCTTTGAAGTGTAGCTTCAAGTGAAGTGTCCACCCTGACCTGACCATCTCATGGGCTTCACCCCATCAGGACAGTGCTGGAGGACACCTCAAGATATTTGCTGCCCAGGGATATTCCCCTTTCTCCTTCACTCACCCAACACTCGCTGCCATGACACATCCTCCGTCAGCTTTGGGGACAGGACAGCGGCAGCCAGCAATGTCTTCATCGTGAGACATCCCCAGGTTGTGCCCCATCTCGTGAGCCATGGTGGATGCAGCACCGATAGGATTTGTGCTGTGGTCCTGTGGGACAAGAAGTGCAGCATGGTTCAAATGCTCTCCATAGCATCTCCATGGGGTGCACTGGAGCTCTTCAACCGCTCAGTGCCAAGTCTTGCTGCTGTCTGCAATTCATTCCCTAATGCTGCCATGCTGAGGTAAAGGAAGACAAAAGCTGTACTTGGTCACATGGCCCCTGGAGGCCTCCAGATGGGGCTCTCAGGGGTGTAAGTGAGCTTAGATATAGTGGCTGCCCTGAAACAATGCTTTGTGGTGGTTCTGGACAGCCACAGGTCCCATGGCCGACTGCTCCCGCTCCAGCAAAGGATGCCTTCCCTGAGGAAGGATGAGAAGCACAGCCAGCATGGCCGAGGAGCAATTGCAAACCAAGTCCCAGCCACCTCACAGGTGGTGGGAGAAGCCCTGTGTCCACGGAGCTGCTCTGGGAGGCTCTTCAAGGCTCAGGTATATCAGAGCCCTCCGCAGGCACCCAGCTGGGTTTCAACAGCTACCCTTCTCCTGAGGCCCTGACACTTCTCTGGGGGTCAGTCGCTCAAGGGTTGGGAGATGCCAGCAACCAGATCTAGCCCTAAGGGTGCGGAGAGGGAAAGCTGGAGACCAGTGGAGGTGAGACCCGCTCTGGAAAATACAATGCAGGGAGCACAGCCCGTGGGACCGCTGCTGCCCTCCCGGCGCACACCCGGGCAGTGGGACCCACCTGATTGACACCGCCCGAGTCCCTGGTGCACATCACAAGCTTCTTGGCGAGCCCTACGGTCGTGCCGTGGAAGTCTATGCCCCTGTGGGATTGAGATGCCACCATGGCCATGTGGCCCGGGCAGCAGCAGGGCTGCAAGGATGGTGAGGTGGTGGCCCCCCGTCCTTACGTGATCAGCTGGGCATTGTCGTGCAGCTTCCTCCGCAGCAGCTCTGCCTCCCGCCACTGGAGGAAGTTGTCCAACGTCACCTCTGGGTTAGGACTGACCATGATTTTGTCCTTGTGGCTCCACACCTCCAAGCCGATCAAGGCCACCCGCAGGCGAAGAGGCTGATAAAGCTGGGGTGGGAGACAGCCCGGAGAGAGAACTTGGATTTGAGCTGCACAAGCAGAGGGAAGGTCCCACCTCCCCTAGGGAACCACAACCAAGCCCAAGACCCCACCTCACTGTGCAATATCAGCTCTGTCACCCCATCAATAAATAACGCAAGCTGGGGTGACCATGTAGACGGGGTTGACCCTGGGACCTCTGGGCTCCCTCTTGGCCAGTGAGGGCTGGGATGCTGCTCCCACGCTGCCAACCAAAGAGTGAGGCTGAAGCCAGGCAAGCAGAAACCCCTCCTTGGTGCACTGCATCCATCACCGTCCCCTTCTTAGCACCCACTCCAGCTTGAGAGTGGCCGTGGGACGTGCTCCCAGGGGTTATGAGAAGAAAGTTCTACCCCCTTCCCTTATGAGAGAGCTAGGAGGCAGCCATCCCACGCTCCTGAGGACCCAGGGCTGAGCTGCTTGTCACGTCCACTTCCCACACCCTGTTGGCCAAGGGAGTTGGTCACCCTGCGGCAGCCCACCTACGGGCTTGAGATCAGCTCCAACTCCATCACCCTACCCACGCCAATCTCTCCTCCACCGCGTTCGTGCCCGCGCTGTCACTGCAGGGCACGTGTGGGAGCAGGGAGGGCAGATCCAGACCCCCGGGCTCACCTTGTCAACATGGTTCACTATTTCCTTCATGCGGTTCTGCACTGTGCGCAAGTCCTTGTGTTTTCTGAACTACGGGAAGGACACAGAGAGATTTCCAGGATGGCTTCAACCTCCTCACTGCAGTGGATGACAGCAAAAACGCAGGCACCAGCTCACCCCCCGCCACGCTTACCTCCTCGTTGTCCACAACCAGGACCAGCTCCACGTATCGGGGACCTTTGTGTAATGGACCTGATTTCTGGAAGAGGAAAGTAAGCACAAAGAGGGGCTCAGCTCTGCAGCTTGCCAAGCCCTGCGGTTGACCCTCCTATGGGATGTGTTGGATCCTGGGGCATCTTCCAATGTTATTCAAGGCTAGCAGGTCTTCTAGCTCTGCTCTCTGAAGTTACTTTGCTGGGTGTTTCAGACATCTTCCAACACACAAGGAAAAACCAAGCTTGCTACTAGATAAGGCATGAGAGAGAGCTCATGGGGTAGGAGGATGCTCCTGCTAATGGTACAGGATCTGAGGACTTGCTCCCACCAGGAGCTAGGCCACTCGGAGCAACCCGTGTTTGGGTACCCAACCAACACCACATGGGAGAGGAGCATCTCCAAGAGATGCGGTATGGCCCCACTCCTCTCCTGGACTTCACAGGACCTAGACTCTTGCAAACTCAGCTATAGGGAAGAGAAGCAAAGCAATCCTTAACCCAGTGGTAGAGCTTCATGGCTGCAGGAATTTTCGGTTCATGGTCATATTCCAGGGTGGCACCAGACTCTTGGCACGTGCCGCGCTTCCCCCGCAGGTGAGCTGCTCTGTACACCGCGTGCCGGCCGGCCACATCCTCCTCCAGGGGCTCCAGCAGGAAGGTGGTCTCATTCACTCGGAAGAACCCACTGCCAAGAGAGAGGGTGGGCATCAGGTTGGGGACATATCCGGCAGGACGTGGACAGACCCTACATGCACCCACGCAAGTGCCTGTGATACAAAATACAGCTGCCAAATCCCAGCTAGGAAACTCATAGGCAGCTTGGATGAACTACAGGGGGGATGTGACAGTGGGGTCCTTCTGGTCACATGCATGAAACCACACTCAACGCAAAGCCCCAAGCAGCCCTTGGGTGGTGCACAAAGCCCCACATCAGCGTGCAGAGGTACAGGGTGCAGGAGCCCACAGCAACGTGAGGGAATGGATGTGTCTTCCCTGCAACCTCACCTGGCCCAAGAGCACATCAGGGAGGTGCTGCAGGACCGAGCTGACCTGGGGCATGCCAGGAGATGGGGAGCAATAGGAAACATGTCCACAGCATTTGCTTTTGGAGGCTGCAGAAGCACCAGTTGAACAAAAGGACTGTTAGGGAGGCTGGAAACTGGCTGCTGGGCTGGAAGGGAGCAAACCGTGGCATGGCATCCGTGGCTGGTAGCAAGGGGAGTATCCTGTACTTTGGGCAGCAGAAATGTCCCAGGGTTCAGCAAGGAGAACTGCCCAGCGCTGCCAGGCCAGGTTTAACACAGCATTTCTGCTGAGCAGCGCTGGCCTTCAAGATGCTTTCTGTAAGGTGCCCCATGTGCCCTGTCTGTATCGTCCTTGTCTCCTGTCCCACCCTTGCACATCTTGTCCTCCTACTATACAAGGTTATCAAGTGTCCCATGTATGCACAAGCTGTGCAAGCCACGGTCTCCGCAGACACAACCCCTGCTCGCAAAGCGAGGAGATGGCTGCCACGCAGCTCCAATGGGTGTTTCTCCTGCAAATGGGTGTTTGCAGGTCCCTTGGTGCTCCAGGGACCACCCGCCCTCCTCACACATCCCTGCGAGGGACCCCTTCCTCTCTGTCTTACTCTCTTGCCATGTCTGGCTGCCAGCTGATCTTAAAAGAACGAGAACAGCAGAGTATGAACCTTCCATGGCAAACTGAGCAACCTTGCACGGACCTGGTGGCTTGGGTTACTCTGCAAGGATGCTTTCTGCCATTAAATGCAGGTAGACCCAAGGCAGCTTTTGAGGAATGAACTCCAGCATGGCCAGCAGCTGGTGGGTAGAGGGAGACACAGCTGGCCTGATGCACCGTATGCTTTCCTTTTCTTTTGGAAAGGCACTTGGCCATCAGCTCTACGAGCTTGGCATGGCCCAGAGGAGATGCCGGCTGCCTGCAAGCCGGTGCATCGCCACGAGCACACCTTTGTGCCACTGGCTGCAGCGCTCGGGGAGAGTTTGGTCCGGTCTGCCCTGGGAAGAGAGGACGGATCCAGGACGAGCCGTGTCTTGCTGCCCAGGGAGGGCACTCCTGCCCGGACCTCCTGTTGTGCTCAGGTTTCTAGTCTCATCCCATGCCATGAGTCAACCCCCCAAAAACAGCAGACTTGGCTGCAAAACGCCATGCGCCCTTCCTGCTGGGCGCCGAGCCAGGGTGGTCAGCTCTCCCACCGCCAGCAGGAAGAGGGATGTCTTCTTCTCTTCCTCGGGGGAAAGCTGAGCTCTCCCTCCATCGGCACAGCTCTGGCTGGCCAGCACTTGGTCACGCCGTTACACGGCAACGCGTCTGCCAGGAGCAGTGCCATGGCGTGAACCAAGGCCAGGCTCGATGCTGTCCTCTGGCCAGCCGCAGTGCCCCAGGGGAGTCGGAGGTCCTACCTGAGCCCGCTGCAGGTGCTGATGCTCACTGCTGAGTCGGCGTATCCTCGCACGTGACCCTGATAGAAGCAGTGGTCCTGCCGCCGAGAGAGAGGAGAGGTGTAAGGGGGGGGTCTGCACCAGCTGTCAGCACGGTGGGACCCTGCAGGAGAGGAAAAACTGCTCTCCCCGCAGCCAGCCCTGTACCTGAACGTCTGGCTTCTCTGTGATCTCCGTGCCATTGGCCGAGTAGTGCGTCTCAGTGTAATGCTGCCCCAGCAGCTCCCTGCAGGATGAGGAAGGAGCATCAGCAATGACCCCGCTTTTGGGGAGAGGATGGAAAGCTTTGGGGTCGAGGTTGGTCAGGTTGGGTATGGTGGGCCCATGACCTTCCCAGGTGGGTTTGGCAAGGAGGGAAAAAATGAAATATTTTGCGAGTGAGGGTCTGGGCTGAGGGCTTAGATTGCCGGTGTGGTGATGCCAGACCTTGGAGAAGTGATGTTCATGGCAAGGGTGGGAAATGAGCCTCCCCCAGCTGTTCCACTGTGCCCACCCACACTCACTTGTTCTTCTCCAGCCGCAGGAGGTAGTCCCTGCCTTCGGCACGGACGCTGTAGAGGACACGATCCGGGTAGATGCGCTGCATGAAAGACAACAGCACAGACCCACCATCACCAGGAGCAAGAGCTACGGAAGAGGGGACCTACCCAGAAATGGGAAGGGGTCTGCATGCGCCCCACAGGAAGGCGGCTGCGGGACAGGGAGCCTGGCTGCTCAGCCTGGAGGCATCCAGCAAAGACACAGGAAATCAGAAGAGAAGAAAGCAAGCATGTGGGCAATCACACAAATCCCCGGCACATCCTGAGATAAAGAACAGGTCACAGCAATGAAACAGAGTCAGCAAAGTCTGGTTTCCCGTGTCTGACACACGGCTGCAGATGGCCATGCCAGAAACTGAGGTTTCCTACTCATCAATCACAGAGCTCCTTTTTTGGGGACTGAGTTCAGCGCTTACTCACAGGCTGAGCCACAAAGATCCCCAGTGCCCAACGGCTCTCACCAGCAGAGACTTCCTTATCTCTGACTGATCTAACATGCAACATCACGGTTAGAGAATAATCTTCTCTTGGTTCTCGTCTGCTACCGAGAGTAGATTTTAGTATCACCACATGCCAGATCCTGTTAGCATCACCCTAGAGCTGGCGGAAGGGACCTCAAGGCATCTCAAGTCCAACCTCCAGTCACTATGGCTGGGTCAGGGTGGCTGTGCCTCAGCCCAGCCGAGCTCTGAACCCCCAGGATGGAGATGTCCCTCCAGAAGAAGTGTTTCCCTCTGGGATGTCTTGTGATCTCCATCTGCACAGGTTGGGCCACAGACCTCTAGAGGTCCCATGCCACCGGGACCACTGAGAGAGACGATGATCCCTTGCATGGTGCCCCGTATCAGGCTGCACCCTTGGCACCAGGGAGCTCCTCAGCCACCACCGCAGCACAGAGACCTCTCCTGAGGGCACATCCTCAGCTCTTACGGGATCCTGGGGTGGAGAGCTGAGCAAAAGGCAAAGCAAGCGTCTCCTGCAGGGCCAGCATTCCTCCTGGATGAGGTGTGCGGCCTCTCCCTGGGGAGGATGACAGCACCTGCTGTCGTAGGATGGCTCAGTGCTCCCAGGGGGATGATCTGCAACCTGGCGGGAGCTAGGACAGAGCAGAAAGTCCTGCTGACTCAGCGCCAGTGGGGCCAGGTAAGAGGGTTTGCCTGTCACCCAGCTGCCCTCAGTTCTACCCGGTTTGCATTTCCAATCTGAAGCGATGGGCTGCCAGCCAGAAAACATCATCTCCCCATGCTGAGCAGGTTGCAACAAGCCTGCCGGGCGGCCAGGCAGCCCCGGCTGCAGGCGGGCACATCGCCAGCGTGCAGGGGTGCTCACAGGTCCCCGGGAAATTCTTCTCTTATGAACAATGGGTCCTGCCCAACGTCTCCGTCCCATTCTGTGTCCGCCAACAAAGCGATGCTTTGTTATTTTTGGCAGCACCGGAGCCAGAAGAGGTCTTAAGAAATGTCAGGAAAGCACTTGGAAGGGGGTGGTGGGTCAGGGACCGTCTCTTGGAGACAACCGCAGGGCAAGTTAAAAAAAAAAAAGTCCTGATGAAGCTTCTCTGAATCACCCCTGTCCTTATTAGCACGGGCTTTGCAAGGGCTCCAGATGGGAAGGCTTTGAAAGTGCAGGCAGCTCAGCCCTGCCCCTGTCCAAGCCCTGCTAACCCCGTGACCATGCTGAGCAAGCAAAGCAGAGCCATGGCCACAGCACATGGAGAGGAGGGATTATTTTTTTCCAGCTGGTCTTACTAAGAGACCCAGAGAGCTTGCAGAGGATCGGGACATCATGCCACCATCCCACCCCAGCACAGGGTATGTCTTCCCTGGGTGGGAAGAGGCGACAGGTCTCGCTAGGGAAGTAGGGATGGGGCTCATTGCACCATGCCATGTCTCAGTGGAACAGCAGCATGAGAGAGGAGGAAAAGAAGGCAGGTCACTGGGCCACCACCGTCCCTTGCTCCTGCTCCATCTGGCCCCACCACTCACTCTGCAACATCCTGCTGCTTCCTGCAGAGCCCCAGGCTGGGCCAGCAGGAGCTGGGCTGTCTCCACCCAGGCAAAGGATTTGCCTCTTTGCATCAACTGGCTCTGGGACGCAGTGGGGGAGATCAGCAGGGATGCACCAGCACAGGTGCACTGGGGGAGAAGCCAGCAGCTTGCAACACGGGGTCTTACATGGGGTGGAAACCACCCTCCTGTTTCAATACACCACTTTGAAACGCTGGAGCATGGGGATGAGAGAGGTGTCTCTTCTTCAATCAAGAGCATGTAAATATAAATCTTTTTGAAGGCCCTTCTTGCTCCTTTTTTAGGTCTCTTTCCATGAAAACCCAGGTTTGCCACGTGCCCTGTCGTGCCCCTCCTAAGGGTGGGTGGGAGGAGACCATGGCCTGTGGGAAGGCTGGCATCCCAGGAGATCCTGTGCTGCAGGACCCAGATCTCCGCCCTGTCTGCAGGGCTGAACATTTTGATTTAAGCAAAGCCAGAGGGGAGCTGGTCTGCTTCAAACCTCACCTGGCAGATGCTCTGTTGGACCAACACCATGTGTCCCAGCTGCTCTGACCCAGCAACCAGCTCTTGGCCCATGCCCATCCCAGCCAGAGACTGCTAATGCAAAGCCACAGGAGGAGCTGGCACAGAAAATGCCCGTCCAGCTACCTGTCTCCACTTCAAAGAGGGGCTTGGTGGTGGTCAAGCCTTGCTGAGAATCTCCTCCCCACCAAGGTTACTGGGAGAGCAAACCCAGCTTTTGTCGAAGAGGAGAAAAATTACTTGAAAGGCAGGAGACCTCATACCCTCAACAGCAGGTTTGGGAGGTCTGAGGACCACCCAACCCAAGACCAAATCCAGGTGCCACCCGGCAGACACTACCCATGGCTGTCCCAAAGTACACAGCTCAAGGCAGACGTCTTCTCCCGCGCCGCGGAATGCAGAGAGACCCCAAGATGGGTGAGCTCCCCTTTCCGGGGGGATCGGTGCAGAGCCGCCCAGCGTGCCCAGCACAGATGGTGTCTCTAAATAGCCTGGGGAATGTTTATCTCGTGGACAAGTTTAGGTTTCTAGAGCGGAGAAAACAGATGCTTTCAGGGAGTGTTTTTGAAGCTAGTTTATCAGAAAGGGTTTGAATCACAGATGAACGTGCTGTACGAAGAGTTTACTAGAAAATAAATGTCCCCAGCCCCTCCATCTCATCAGGTGCTAAAGTTGATGCCTTTCGGTCCTAGAAAATGAATCCATGTATTTGGCTGAATTTCACTTTGAGGCAACAAGGAAAGCATCTTTGAGGTCAAGGCCATCATCCTATGGACATCAACCCCGAGCGCTCAAAAATCCTGAGTCAAACCCCATTGCTTCCCTCAAATTACAAGGTTTCCCAAGAAAAATAACACTGGCTTTCTTTCATGTGGGTTTCTGCAATTTTCTGAGTCTTATTTCCCTGTCCCAAAGGAAAAAAAAAAACCCCAACTTCAGCAAACACAGCAAGAAAAGTGCTTACAGCTCAATGAGGCTTTGCAAATCCCTCCTTAAGCAAAGACCAGATGTCACAAGATCACTGCAAGGCTGCAAGAGGTGCCACCACTGGGTAATGTCTCCAAAGAAAGCACTGGAGAAAACAGCCCCCCCCTCCAAGAGTCCACCCTGCTATCTGCAGTTCTTCTTTTGACCCAACAGTCCAGGAAACCTGATCTGATCAACTACTTCCAAGATCTCCATCCTCTGGGATGGAAGCAATGCAAGAAAATGTGCACCAGCTCATTCTTCTGGCACAGGGCTATGGGGCTCCAGCTCCGAGCCCAGTGGTAGGCCAAAGGGGTCCAGTTCCGAGCCCAGTGGTGGGCCAAGGGGGTCCAGCTCCAAGCCCAGTGGTGGGCCAAGGGGGCCCAGCTCCAAGCCCAGTGGTGGGCCAAGGAGGTCTGGCTCTGAGCCCAGTGGTGGGCCAAGGGTCTCTGCTGATTGCAACACCTGCCCTGGACTCCCTGCAAGGCAGCGAGGGCGGCTGTGCTGAGCCAGTATTTGGGAGGTGACGCTACTCACCAGTGGTGCAGAGAGGTCCCTCTTCTCCCGAGGTGCCAGCACCTTGCGCGGCATCACCATCTCGTACTTCTCGACATGGGTGAGCTTCTCCTCCAGCCCAGCAGTGGCACCTGGGAAAAGTCAAAGGGCTTTGAGCTGGGATGCCCAGAAACAACCGAGTCGGGATAATGGAAGTGGCCAACATGAAGGTGCAGGGAAGAGCCAAAATAGTCCTGAAATACCTGCTGAGAACACAACTCCCTGACTGGCTCCAGGGATGCTCCAGCCCCCCCCAGCCCCGGCACCCACAGGGCGTTCAGCATCACCCATGGGCGAGCGGGTCCCTTCAAGGCTGGAAAACCCTACTGAGACCCTGGTGCGTAAATAAAGACGGAGGTTTTTCAACTCCCCATCTTGATGCTGCAGTTTGGAGTCTGGCAGCTGCCAGGGGTTGTGTTTTGGAGAACGGCTCGTGCTCGGGCTGGCTCAGCCCTCCTCCCATCCTCCGTTTTTGATGTCAGAAGGGAGACGTTTCTGCAGTAAACCCTTCACCTTCCCCAGGAGCCCTGCACTGGGAGCTCGCACCGCAGCTGCCCCTCTGCTCCCGCGGTCAGACGCGGCCAGCGGAGCTCCCAGCGAGGCGGCGGCGGAGCAAGGCTCCCGTCTGCGGGTGCCTGGCGGTCCTCGCCCACGGCACCCGAGAGCGAGAGCAGGAGCCAGGAGCCTCGTCACCACCCCCTCGGCCGGCTGAGTCACCGGTCCCCCCGCCAGCACGCCGCAGGCTAGCGCTGACAAATTTCCCCTCGCCCGCAGGAGCCCCCTCGCCGAGGGGCCTTTACATAACGGCGGGCGCCCATCTGCGTGGGGCGGGGGGCAGAGGTCACCGAAAGCCTCCCTCTGCCATGGGGCCGGCTGCCCGCCGAGCCGCCCGGGGAGGCGATGCGGCTCCTCAGAGCCTCTTCCTCCCTCCCTCGCCCTCGAGTGAGCGTGGGGAGGCCACGCCAGCGGCGCCCGCCTGATCCCCCCGGGACCCCAGGGCTCGGCCTGGCAGCCGAAGCAGCCGAATCCTCGCAGAGCTGTGACCCGTCCCCAAAAGCCACCCCACACCCAGCTCCCGCCCTGCGCACTCCTGCTTCCCATGCGTCCCCTTAATTCTCGCGGGGAAAAGCATCCCCCCCCCCTTCCCGGTACCTCCAACCCTGCCCCACGGCAGAAGACCCCGGGGAGCCGGGCTTTTGCCCTGCGCCCCCAAAACTTCACGCCCGTCCCGTCGGCGGAGCACGGCTGCCTGCCCTGCCGGGGACCCACGTCCGCCCGCCCCACGCTCACCGTGAACCAGCAGCA
>VYZW01024816.1:0-17605 GCA_013401315.1 Balaeniceps rex | reverse complement strand
CGTTGGGGATGGTCCACGGGGCATCAGGGTGTGTCCGTGGGGCATTGGGGACGGTCCATGGGGCATTGGGGAGGGTCCGTGGGGCATTGGGGAAGGTTCATGGGGCATCGGGGAGGGTCCACAGGGCATCAGGGGGTGTCCGTGAGACATCATGAAGGGTTTGTGGGGTATCACAGGGTGTGTATGTGGCACCAAGGGGTGGTCCAAGGGGCATCAGGGTGGGTCCATGGCCTCTAGGGGCACGTCCCAGGGTACTACAGGGGTCCGCAGGGCATTGAGGGGGTCACAGCAGGGCATCGGGGGTGGCAGGGGGCACTGGGAAGCCCCGCCTGGCTCTGAGGTGGTGGAGGGGCTGGGGTGGCTGGGCTGCCACAGGAGGCAGTGGGGCTGGGAGTGTCCCGTGGGGCACTGGGGACCATCTGTGGGGTATGCAGGGGGTGTCCATGGGGCACTGGAGGTGCCCGCCTGGCTCTAAGGTGACAGAGGGGCTGGGGACATTGAGGAGTGTCCATTGGACACGAAGAGGGCGTCTGTGCGGCATTGGGGTGGTCCTGAGGCAAGTCCCCAGCTGAGGGTGGCTGGACTACCGGAGGGCAGCAGTGGGACACGGGAGGTGTTGGGGGGTGTCGGTGGGGCGTTGAGGTGACGCAGCACTGAGATGATGGAGGGGCTGGGGTCACCATGGGGGGCTAAGCTGTCAGAGGGTCTGGGGGAACTGTGGGACATCAGGGCATATCAGTGGGGCACTTGGGACCCTCCCTGATCCCAAAGAATCAGAGGGGCTGGGACCACCATGTGGGGCTGAGTGGGGATGTGCACTGCACCCTGAGCTCTCCGCTCTGCCACGGAGCTGACAGCTATCTTGCCCTTGTCCACAGAACATCCCAGGTTGGAAGGGACCTCTGAAGATCACCTGGGCCAACCTGTGGTGGGGAAGGGAGCATGGATGAGACTGTCTCACACCCTGCCCAGTCACATCTTGAAACCCTCCAGCGGTGGGGATTCTACCACATCCCTGGGGAGGTTGTTCCAGCAAGTGATTGTTCTCACTGTAACGTTATTTCTTAGGTTCAGATGAAACCTCACCCGATGCAACCCATTGCCCCTTGTCTTCTCCATGCGGCAAGTTGTGAAGTGAGACCCCCCTCCTGCAAACTGATTTTTTATATTTCGTGGTGTTTCAGGCCAGGACCAGCCTGCAAATGCCACATTTAACTTTTGCCTTTAACGAAAGAGGGGGTTCAGATGCCAAATTTGGCTGTCGCAGAGCATCATCACCAGGGACAAGCTTCCTCCAAAATGGCACAGAAACGACCATGGCCAAGCGCTGCTCCAGTGTTGTCCCTCTTTCTCCCCGCAGCTTTTCTGTAATTCCCTCCTAAATAGACAAGTTTATTAAAAAAACAATGAATATTAAAGCTCCATGCTTTCACCCTCAACACTCCTAGTCATGTCTATGCATACCCATCTAAACGTCTCCAGTAGAGTTGTCCCCACCACGATGGTAACCCTTACAAAGGTGTGCAGAGCTGAGCTGGTCTTGAAAGAGCTACTGACTTCACAGACCCACGGTCTGTGAAGCACAGCAAATAACCCGGCTCACCAGGGAGACACAGAGCAGCCAAATTGCGACTCTGGGTGAGGAGGCACCCGACTGCCGGGACGTGTGGCTGCTGGGTTCAGACACAGGACCTTTTTGTGGCACCTCGTAGCTTCTGGTGAGGGGAGAAGACGCACATCCACCTCCTGCTCAGGGCTGGCAGTAGGGTGCATGGCCCAGACCGAGGTCTGGTCTCCGAGAGGAGTGGGTACATCTACGTGGAGATCTGTCCAAGCACCCCAAGCCTTTAAAGTGACTGCTCAGCCAACCAGGCATCCAATGCCAGCCACGCTTTTTGGGTAGCTGAAGCTACCGGTCAATGCATTCTCGTGCAAAGAGCAGGAGCCAAAGGTGGGTATGACACTGCCCCACCAGCATCACGGCCTCTGCCTGGGGCAGGTACAGCGAAGGGGCCACATCCAGCCCATGGGCAGTCGGTACCTGGCGCAACAAGCCAGGGGGACCCAGCCCCGGAGTGTAGGTGATCTCCTGGGGGCTTTCTCGCTCACATGCGGACCTGTGGGTCGCAAGGAGCAGCACGGGATCCCATAGAGGTGGAGCACCCATGTCTTTCCTACAGAAGGGGTGTGCAAGGAGGGGACCCCCGCCCCCAGGAGAAGGGCACCTTTCGCCCCCCAAAAGCTGCGAGGGGCGCACGTAACCGTCTGCATGTGTGCACATGCCAGCATGACCAGAGCTTCTTGGGATTACTCATAGACAGGTGCTTAGAAATTTGCTGTGGATTTTAAAAATTAACATTTCAGAAGTATCTATTACCTCTGCTGAGACTCAGTGCTTGCTGGTTAATTATGTTTTATTAATCTACAAATGGCTTCAATCCTGGTTTAATTTAAATTGCATGAGCAAAGTTTTGTCCTGCAACAGCCCCCACACTGCTCATTGGTGTAAAAAAATGTGTGTGACCAAGAGTGACACAGTGAGGTGCCAGGGGAGTCCCTCAAGCCTGAGATGCTGAGCCCCGAGAGGCAAGCAGGTTCCTCCAGGGACCTGGGCCCCTCTGCCTTCTCCACCCTGACCTCGAGGGACAGGCTGTGAAGTCTGTAGATCCACAGAAACTTAATGGAAATGGCAGGTCAACTTCTCCAAGCCTCCCCAGACCAAGAGGCCACCTCGCTGGGGGGAACAGGAAAACTTCCCGTCCCCATGAACTGCACAGGTCCTTTCCCTGAAGAGCCAGATGATGCTGGCTGAGGTCCTCAACCTTCAGATGAAGGAATTCAGTCCTCCAGACACACAACTGGTGGTCTCCACCCTCTCCTTGGTTCTCTCTCCCTCTGCCAAGCTGGAGGACCAGCTTTAGGCCACCAGAGCAAAGAGAACCTGGCTCTTTCCTCTAACGCACTGTAGAAGGTCCTTGCAAAGGAGGAGGTGAGGGAAAGGAAGGGCAGGTCATTAACAGGAGCACTCAGCTCTGCATCCACAGCCCTCGCGCGCCTCCCCAGGTTCCCACACTTGCCACTGAGGCCTCTGGGTCTCTGGCACGTGTCTTGGTTACCACTTGTTCCTGGGGGACTTTTCTTCCACCCTCTACCACACCCGCTTCCAAACCAGCTCAAGCAATTTTTATGGCTGCACAACTCTGCAAGATACCTTGAAGGTCCTCTGCTGAGGACTGGGCCAATATGATGAGCTGTGAACCCCATCTCACTGGTCAGAGCAGCTGATCAGCTTCACTCCAGCAACCCCCCCAGTTAGGTTCTCCTCCCAGAATAATGCTGCATGGCAGCTGAGCCAGATCTCTGTGAGCCGACCAAAATTAAGTCACCTAAAAGAGTAATTTCCACCCTGAGTTCTGTTACCAGACAAAATAACCCTGATTTTTTTTTAATTTATTTTACAACACACAAATACATCATTTTACAATGTAGTAAAAGAAAAAAAAAACAAAAAAGGACTTAACAAAAGCCTCTCAGAAGAGAAAATCCATTACATACATTTCAGGAGATTGAATATTTCCCTGTCTCTCTGGGACAACGCTTTTGGTTCATTTCCAGCTCGCACTGTGCATGTAGAGGGGTGAGTGCTCCTCGCTCGAAGTGAGCGAGCGGCCGGTTCTCTGCTGGTGCAGAAGAGGCAGCGGCTGGAAGGGGCAGCAGCGGGGCTTCACTGGGCAGGTATGGCCAGGCGGGGAAGCAGGGGAGCTGCCTTCTGGCTGCGCTCGGCAGACATGTGCTCCAAGCGCTCCGTGTAGAACCCGTTGAAGTCCAACCTGAGAGACAAAAAACCCCAAAGTTTCGGCAGCCTGCTGGCTCAACACTGCCCAAGAGTGGCACGCAGCGAGCCAAATACGCCCCCGAGGGCCCCCGAGAGCTTGGTGCTGCAAGTGCCGCAGCGCACATGCTCATTGAGGCGCTTGCAGGCAGCAAGGGGGTCCAAAAATAAACTCTTTTATGGGGTCAGATGAATTTTAGGACAAAGTTGGTTGAAATGAGGGGTGTGAAGCAAAGCAAAGCCAGTCTCACTGCGGGACGAAGCGGAGGATGCTTCCTTGGGCAGCAAGGGGCAGCTGCGCCACAGCACAGACCTCTCAAGCAGCCACACTCCCCGTGCCCACCCTGCTGAGCACAGCCTTGCTCTTACCCAGCCATGGCCCCTGGAGGAGAAACCTCTCCCAGGGCATCAGGTGAATGTGGCCACGCTGCAGCGAGCTCCAGACCTGCCATCCCCGCACGGGGCTGTCCCGGGCTGGGTAGACACAGTGGCTTGTTCAAAGCGAGATAGGGACGACTGTTCTGTGCCACAGGTGTTGTCGGTGACACCCTTCTGCGCTCGTCCCTTGACAACAGGCTAAATTTCACCTGTTCTTCACAGGTGTATAAAATACATCGGGAAGGACCAATTGCTAATAGCTTCTTCTCTGGAGCCACAGCTTGACCACACAACCCTGGAGACGTGTCACTTGGGGACAAGACGCCAGGGGTGAGGGCTCCTCAGTCTCTGCTCCTTCCCGGCCACTTCCCACCACTGCTTACTGCCAGAGTTCACAACCATTGAACTCCGGTATTAATTCCCATATGAAATCCACCATATTATCCACTGTAACTACCACAAAATGTTGCAGTTTCCATTACCACCACCTCCTTGCTAGCACAAGTATGCTTCAAACAGATTCACGAGTCAAGATGAGTAACTGGTTGGAAGATGCTCACCCAAAATCACAAGTGTTGCTGATACTTGTAAACACCTCTCCAAAGCCAGCAACATCAGCAGTATCATAATCCCGTCTCCCTGATAATCCAAAACAATGTCACAAAACCACCCAGCTCCACACCTGCTGTGACCTTCCTTAGGCAGATCTCTGCACTACGAAGCCAACTAGGACACGTGCAGCTCTTAAAAACACGTGCCCTGGGAACACTAAGCAATAGTCGATATAAGCCTGTGAATCACACAAAGTTACTCTCTTCATTTCTCAAATTAAGTTGCTCCAATACTAAATGAATGGGCACAATATTTGAGTTTCATGTTGCTTAACAACCTTACATAAATGGCAACAAATTGTTCCTTGACATTTTTTGGTGACTGCGGAAAACAGAGCCTCGACAGATGGAATTTATCTGCTGCACTCTCCTGGTTGAAAGGCTTACATCTCTTTCGTCCTTTAAGTGTTGTACAAAGGAAACCCGACACTGAGGCGGGCATATTTACCAAACTTTGATTCAAATACAAGGCCAGGACTCATTTACATCCTTGCTTTGAGGATCTGTTCCATTTCTAAAGTTGCTTTATTCCAAACTTCTTGAATTGCAGCTTTTGATGTGCTTCCCTTTCAGCTATATTTTTAGGGTTAAAACCTAATCTTTCATAACTATGTCTTAAGAATTTGCGCAGTGCTTCCTCAAACTCTGCTTACACCTCAGTTTCTTGTTTTGTGGCTGAAGCTTTTATTCACTGTGGTTTGCATCACTTCGTACGTCCTATCGGTCTTACTCTAAGCTCAGTCATTGCCGTTTCCTCCAAACTGGTAAAGGATATCTGACGAACGCTAACAGCACTTGATGGGTAAGATTTCTAAGTATTTGGAATTAAGTAATCCTTCTGACAAAGTCCTCTAAGCTGTAATTCTTTTCCTTTTCACTACTGGGATGTGAAGGAGTGACTCTGGGGAGATCTGCAGTTGCCGACCCTACTGCACATCAGTAGCACTGCTACTGATGGAGCCAAGGCACCTGAGAAGGACTTCAGCACACTGAAGATCTGTGAGTTATGTGTGAGCTTCCCCGCTTTGAAGGAAATCCTCTGGATCTCTGTCTTCTGTTGTTTGGTGCTACAAATATTATGGTTGTGCCTCAGTTACTCAGTACCGTAAACTGAATAAATATTAACCAGGATCAAATAAACAAAAGCACAGTACCAGAATTTCAAATAAAAGGGATATTTTGTTATCTATCTTACATGCTGACTATCACCCTTGAAAAGCAGTCATATAAAAAGGTTATCATTTATAAGAAAAGACTGCTATGTCTTATAAACTCTCCCATCTCTGTCAAATATGTTATTTCAGATGGCAACTGTCTCTGCTCTGGTTCTTGGGTTCCTGTTGCCATAGAGTCCAGGACTCGATCCAATAATCTCTACAGACTGAATGAGAGCTAAATGTCACATCTGGGCATTCATCGTGGGACTTCCACTCTTTAAAACATTACTGAGCAGCCTGTAGAAATGGAAAGACGTGTTCCGTTGCATGGCCTGCTAACAGGCAGTATTTCAGATAAGGAAATGGGGACATCTGGTTTGTCAGTAAGGGTCTGGCTATGTCCAGCAGCTTGGTGAAGACTCACGTGGTCCCAGACAGTCCGAACTGGGGGACTTGACAGTGATGGCATAAGGACACAGTATTTCCTCTGCAGCCCTTGAACAGAACTGGGGCACGGAAATACCAGGGAACAAAGGACTTAGACTCTCTCCTGAACAGCTAGTCACCATTCTCAATGCAAACTGCTAACTGAAGCATTTTGTTTTCTTATGACTTGCCTGAATCACCATACTTCTCCTTTCTCCACAAGCAGGAAGTACTCACTGTAAAAACCAACCTCCCCATATTTGGAAGAACTGGCTCCAGAGCTTCCACAGCTCAGCAGTCACCTCCTGCCACAGCTAACACTCGTGTGCGGTGTGTGAAACACAAAGGCATCTGGTGGAGGATAGGTCCAGGCCATGGCACCATGGACCCACAACTGAAAAAGATACACAGCCAGTCTCCACGGTGCAGCATCAGCTTGTCCCACCATCCTGGTAGAAGCATAAAGTTGACACAAGGGTGGGGAGACAATGATAAAAGAGGTGAACCTCTGATGCTAAGTGCAGGAGCAGTGCTGGAAGGAGGACACCACCTGAGCTACTGCCAGAAAAGGCCTTACATTGACGTCTGGCATCACATGTGATAAAGCGTGATGGAAGGCCGCAGGACTTCTGCTGTTGCGTGATGTAAAGACTGGTTGAGGACTTGACGTTGTTGATCTCTTGAGTAAGCTGAGAACCAACCAACTCCAGCTGGGACGATCTCCACACGTTCTTTACAAGACTTGAGCACTGTGGGGTCATGATGCTCTACTATTAAAGGAGCAGGCAACTTGGTCTTCAACACGGTGTTGGCCATGCCCTGTGCCACCTGCAATGATGTCCAAGCAGCTGGATCATGGAGTTAGTTGCTCTTAAGACCTCCTGGATGGAGCACCATAAAAAAGCCCATCTGTTAGAACTTGTACTGGTAATGATAAAATGTAAGCGCTTGATAAAGAAGAAGGCAGGGCTGGAGCACTGGGGAGGAGTAGATGTTCTTGCCTGGATGACTCAACCGCTTGTGGTCTCGATCCCTGAATCTAGCCTGACTCTGTATGCTACTGTGACACCTAGGAGTGATGGCAGCAAGGGGAGCGTAAGAGCTTAATCCCTTTGGCCTGTCAATTTTTCTACAGATGGATCCTGCCTGCAATCTACAACAGTCCAAATATGATAAACAGTGATGCCCAGGCAGATGAAGGTTGACATAAAATGTCCAGAAGGCCTTCATAAGCTGCACCATCATTTCCTAAAAGGATTTGCAGAGACTTAGCTGTCCTGGTTAGTCCTGAAAGGAACAGCAATCACTTGTACAGCTGGGGCCTCCACTCACAGCCACGAAAAAAGTCTGTGAAGAATTTCCAAGAGGAGAAGGAGACTGATGACTCTGGTCACTTCAGAGATGGAGTGAATCAGAGTTATTAGGACTGTGGAGAAGGGGTCCTCACCTACCTTCCCATTTCAGGGACTGAGCATCAACCAACAAGGGCAGTTCTGGTGGTAGGAAGATAAGCTCCTACCCTGACAGGGAATGGAAGCAGGAGAGTTCGGAGCACCAAGCAGTCCTGTGGCACTGCATTTCCTTTCAGATGCCTGTGGGTATCCCTGTCCTCCTTAAATAAGGAATACAATCCTACAAGGAAGAAGACAAGACATGTAATTCTCTACAGTGTTGTGGGAGCTGGCGGGCTAGACTCCACTCCTGGAAGCACCCATGGCAGCAGGGATGACAGGTTTTAGTGTTCAACCTTGGTCTCAGCTGTGTGATCACATCTGAGATACGAGCAGCAGATGCTAACACAGGAGGCATCTTGTAAATGCATCGTAGTTGTCGGTCAAGAGGTTCTCAGAAGTAAAGAACAACTGGAAGCCCAGTCTCCTGCTGGAATACTTCACAAAACAGTGTTTGCAAAGGTTGGTATCAGGAATCCCAGACAGCCCTGTCAGATGCCGTTCAAAAAGGGCAATAAAAGCTTCAAGAAGCATGGCATGAGGAGAGGACAATGACCTCCTTCAAAAAAACATTCCTGAAACATTTTTTTCTCTGTTTTCAGGTGTAGCACATCTCAACAGAGGTGTAAGGGTTATCAGCCAGCCATAAAAGACATCTGGTACAGAAGGGCAGCGAACAGAACTTAATGGTTGCAGGTTAATATTCTTATGGTTTTCCTGAAGATTAAGTTAAAGGATGAGAATGACCAACAAAAAGTACAGTTCACAAAGACCAAACAAAGCAGAGGAGCAGTAACACTATGCTTAAATAAAACAAAACAAAACAGAGGACAAGGCACAGTTAGGAGAAAGCTCAAAGTACCCTTTAGTCCTATGTGGTTAAAAAGAACTAAGTAAGGATCTACTCTGTTCTGTACTAAATATCAAAGGGGCTGGGGCACGAATCCGTACGGCACCAAGGGAAGATAGAAAACATATGGGATTAACCAGTTATCAGGCACATTTATGAAGAAAATTACGTATCACTGCCAACTGATTCTGGCATATCTACCACTGAAAAGCATTACAACTTTAGATGAAAAACATTCTTAAAAGTAGGGAGCACGCCTTGGTAAACCAAGGGCTTTCCTCAGAAAAAGATGGAAGGAAACAACCAACACCTAAAAATGACCTTAATTTCTGGCTAGTCCTGTCAGAGCTGTTTACGATTGCTTACACATGAAAATAAGGCTACACACCGGCTTACAGACAGCATGAAGAAACTAATGGATGTTTAGGATGGCTTTGTTTTCTGTGCCCTAGCTGACAGCAACGACAAAGAAGGTAAGTCTCAAGTGTTCCAGGCTCACACACATCATAACAGTCCAAATGTGTCTATTAGGCTTACAGACATAGAACAAGCACTTGAAAAAGTGTTGGCGTTGAAATATTTTATACTCATGAAAATCCTAGCCTCTTAAAATTATGCCTATACGCAATATATATCCTGCCTCTTCACTGGAAAAAATAAGTCACTGTAAAAATGAATTGGTTTTCATATGCGCCTAACAGTCTGCAAGCAGCATTTCTGAAGTGTTACAGTCTTTGCCCTAGGTGTGAGGCAGCTGGTGACCAGCAGCTCTTACACGTCACTTCCACCAAGGTGACCCTTTGAATTAAGAGAAGCCAGCTCCTGACCCTCGCTTGCCTTCTTATTCTGTGGTTATATGCATGCCTCAGCTGAACATTTCCAATCTGCAGGCTGCGAGGTTTCATGGGTGCTTAACTCTTGCAAAACATATTCCAGCCACAAACACTAAAAGCTGCTCCCAGCAGCAAACTCCACAGTTGCAGTTATTTCTGGTTTGCTCCTAAAGTGCTGGTAGCAGGATCAGAGTGAGAAGCATTCTGCTTGCACAGCACATGTGCTCCACTGGGTATAATGTTCCTAGAGCATTATCTGTGGTTCTTCAAAGCTGGAAGTACCAGGGCAGGTCTCTCCATGCTACACCAATCTGTAACATGGCATTATCTGTGGTTCTTCAAAGCTGGAAGTACCAGGGCAGGTCTCTCCATGCTACACCAATCTATAACACGGATCTTAAAAAGCCCAGCAACACTAATATGTATGACTTTTATAGCAAAATCAAATGTTAATAATTCCAGAGGCGGCCTTGTGCATCTCATTTTATTGAAAAAGAAACACAGAGGTTATAAACCTAGCGGCAAAACCTAGATGTCCTGATCTCTCTCTCTCTCTTCTTGCAGAGTATCTTGTGTACCTGACTTTTAGGTATTAGCGAAGGAATTTTGATTTCTAAAAAGCTAGTAAGTATGGATGAGGCCACAATAAAAACATGTTAAGGGATGCTTATTTAAATAAATACAAGATATGAACTTAAAACAAAATAGCCTCTTATGATCAATCCCTTGCATGGTTTTCTCATCTTGGAATACTGATGCTGTATTCAGGAATCAGCTTATTCACTGTCTACACACTGAGATAATCCCCAAGAAAACTAACACTTGCACGACATTTACAACATTAGTAGACAAATTTCACATAATTCAAAGGAATGTGGGGGGTTTTTTTAAGCCTTGGGTTGAAATGCAAAGCAATATTTCTTGTGATTTCAGTGTTTTCACTGATGGGACAGACAGGCACAGTTATAAACAGCAATTATTTGGGAACCACAGGAGGGGAAGTTACAGAGAGAAAACTACTGGCTCACCTGTAGATGACATTGAGCATGCTGTGCTCACAGTCATTGGTGCTGTAAACACTCAATTTGTCCAACAGGTCCAGCAGATGTGTTGAGAAATTGCTGTCAAACTTGTTGATCGTTGCTTCAAAGCCAGATGTCAGGTGAAGGTTGTCGGCATGCTCTGCTAAAAGCTATCAAGACAAAGGCATAGTGGCCCCGTGTGTTTGCAGATTTGCACTTGCCAAAGAGATGCAATTATTCCTTCCCTATTTCCTAACCTGCTCAAAAAGACTTCCATAAAACTTAACAGTCACTCAGCCACTAAAATAAATCTTTCAAAACAGTTGCAAGGTCCTTGGTAGTTAAAAACCTTGCTATGCCTATCTGGTAGAACCCCAGCGTAGATCCCAGTAGAGTTATCCTCAAATATATGCTGTCATTATTTGTTTTCAAGCAGGAGGAAAAGCCAGTAAGCAGAAAGTGACTGTTGCCTAAGACAGATTGTAACCCCTGGAGCTCTCTGATTGCCTTGCCGTGTGATGGACCCTACCAGCTGTGTGCCAGAGAGGGGCTTTCAGTGGGACAGGAGGCGGCCTGCTAACCGCGGAGAATGCCAAACAAATCACTTAGTACGTGTGCATGTAGATAGAGAAATATGGACAAGACAATTACCCCAGATATGAAAGCGATGGGCTGCAAAGAGTCACAAGTGACAGTTTATTGGCTCATCCATCACAAAATGCTAGTTCTGGAAATAAAAAAGCTCTTGAGCTGCAGAAAGCGTGTATGTGGGTACCCACTGTACAGCTGAAAATACAACTAAGAACTTAAAAACAAGTGCAGTGACTGCTGTGGAAGACAGGGTCTTCAAAGCAGACTTTGACAACACCATCAGCGCTCCACACTGCCCTCAAATGCCCACAGTTCCGCAAAGGTTCTGCTTTGGGGGCCAGAGGTGCTCTAGAAACTAGGAGGGTCTATCTGCAAGAGGTAGGACGGCCACCCTGACCAGACTGCAACCCAGGCAGCATCCCGTGTCCCACCTTGTTAGTCAGCTTCTTCTTCGCAGTCTCTTCAGCACGCTCCTCCTCTGTTGGCGGGCCCAGCATTGTGCCATGCTCTAAGGTGAGCCGGTCCATCTCATTATCCAGCTTCATGCTCTGGGTGAACCTCTTGGAAGGGCAGAGGGTTGGGGAAATGGTTAGATCCCATTTTTTCAATTATGGCAAAGCATGAGGCTGACTCAGTTCTGCTAGCCCTGCAGCTAGCTAACTCCCATGAAAGCTAACTCTGAGATTAAATTTATGATGTTAATACACAAAGCTCCCTAAACCCAAAGGAAGGTGGGGGTTTTTTAAAGCTATGGGCTCCCTGAGATGCCGGCTAGAGTGTGCCCACGGAGATCAGTCTCCACGGGCTGAATCACCAGTCCTTGCCTGACCCTCAAAAAGAGCATGCTAAAAACTAGAGAGCCCTACAACTTACACCTCAAATTCTGCTGCAGGACTGGCTGAAGAGAGGTAATTTGGTTCATATGAACCTGATCCCAACACTGAAAAAGAAGAGCATAGAGAATTTTGTGGAGGGAAAAGCCACAGAAACCATTTGGGAGGAAGGATGAGGGTCTGAGCAGTCAAGCTCTAAAGCGTGCTTGGTGGGAGGAACAGAGGTTCTTCCACGTATATCAAGGACAAGAGGGGTCATGTTGAAAAAAGGGATTGTCATAGCTGGCTGGCACCCAATGCAGCTGGCAGTGGCATGGTCAATACAGGGAGGCTGTACATACCTGCATGCAGTTTGTGAACATGACACAGACAGACATCAGCTTGGAGAAGATTTTCAGCAGCTCCGGGTTGGTTAGCATGCAGTCCTTCAAGCAGTTATCCAGGAAGCTTGTGTGGTGGCTCAGGACATCATCAATATTAGATGCCTGTGACAGGACAGTACAATAATGAAAAACCAAACCAGGACTGCTGTGCTGCACCGGACCAAAGCTCTAACCCAGCATCCTGCCTCTGACAGTGACCTCTCAGACATGCTCTAGGGCATGTTGAGATACTTCACATGTACCTTCCAGTTTTGAGAAACACCCTGAGATGGGGACTGTATTCGCATTACTGCATTCAACAGCCCTTCATAGGCTTTTTACCTTTGATTTGTCACATCACCTTCTCAACCAAATCATGCTTTCTTTAATCATCCAAACCCTCCACTGGAAAGGAGGCTCAGGATGGAGTTATCTGCTTTATGAACATGCACTTCCTTTGCTTTTAAATCTGCTTGCCATGCCCACTCCCACCTTCACAATCTCAATAAAGTCAGCTACAATAAGTGGAAAAGAGAAAAATAAATCAAAGAACCTTAAATGGCAGTAAGTTTACGAGGCTTAAAACATACAGGTTATTCAGAAACATGTTTTAGGAGCACAATAAGGAACTGGGACATGCAGCGTTGCAAGGATTCTGTAAGATTTTTGTCCAGTCCTGCTACTTCAATGGGCTGTTTCAGTCTCAAGTTTTAAATGATAGATTAAAAACGCCTCTCACTCTGTACAATTATGGGATGTGCTGAAGCTGAGAACACAAGTCAAGCTTAGGAAAGAACCATAGGACTAAAATTGCCAAGGTATCTGCACTGTTCTATCAGCATCAATGCCACGCCCCCCGCCCCGTCCCCGCACAACCTTTTAAACTAGTACAGAACAGGGATAAATGCTGCTCTCTAATGCAATGAAGATGCTAGTTGTGTTGATGAAGACAATGATGTTGTGAAGAGGAAGATACTAGTTATATTTTTAGGAAGAAAGCACCTTAACTTCAAGTGGAAATGCATGAGAGAAGTCTGACAAATAAAAAAACAGCATAAGAAACTACATGAGACCAGTGAGGATCACCCTTTTCCCTCCTAAAATGCAAATGAAAGGAAAAAACTACCCCAGTCTGTAGGCTACGGAGGTTAAAGAGCGAGTTCTGCATCCTCTGTTTGGAAATAAATGATGCTTTTGTTTAAATCAAGGAAGATTATACCCAGTAGCTGGGGATATGTCAACCTTGGTGAGCAGCTCTTTTAAAGGACTGCATAACAAAGGGGTTGCTGAAACAGCTTCTTTAGTTGGCATTGTTGAGAAGTTCGACTAAGAGGTGCCCATACCACAACACTGCCTAGAGCCAGACTTTTCCTGCCCTGGCACTGGTAGAGGGCATGCTCCATCTCCCAGAGATTTAAAAACCTTGAAGGACACTGATGAGGATGGGAGGCAAACATACATTTGGATTACATCTCAAAGACTTCGCTAACTTGCCAAAAAACTTTCTCAGTTTCAAGTGACGACTTGTGTACATATTCACATCACGGGCATCTTTGAGTCAATACTACTGCACTGTTACTTGGAGAAGCCCTTCATGTACAGAGCAATGGCAGAAATGCTCTACAAAGCACCGCAGCAGCCCTCAAGGTTTCAGAAATGAAGAAGCGTATGGTGAAGGCACAGACAGTTCTCCTTCCTGCCATACAGCCATGGAAACACCTTTCCCCAGTGCCAGCAAAGTCACTTTATACCTGCTATCTCAGCATCTCTGGCAGGTTAAAGAGGCTCACAGATATTCCATAGTGAGGGAGAAATTCTGCCCACTTGGGCTATCAAAAAGGTTTCGTCTATAGACGTTTCTTGGGAATGGGCTCCTCCAAGAACCAGTATAAATTGGCAAATTCCTTTCTGGAACTGAAATAAAAATGCTTCAACACCTCTATATCTCTGAAGGAGCAGAGAAACTCAATGGCTGAGAGCCAAAGCAGAGAGGGATCTTCAGACAGAAAGTCTTTGCAAAAACTCTGGAGTCAGGAGATTGTCTCTTCTGAACAGGGGATGCCATCAATACAGACCGCATGCCTACTGCGTTCAACAGTCCCTTCTAGACATCTGGAATCAGCAGAGACTGAAAGGAAGCGCTACCTGAAATCAGTATGGAAGAACCCGGCACAGGATAACTTGTTCGAGTGCCTCAATTCAATTCAAGTAAACTGAGTATTATATTTTGCAAACCTAAACTTACAACAAAATTGAGAAGCAAGTACGCTTCTCTCAGATCATACAGGAGCTTGACATATGACCTCTTCTTGTTCAGAAGTCCTCACAAAGAATATGGAGAGATGCTTACAGTCTTAGACCTAATACCTCCTGTGAATTCTCCAGGAAAAAGGATGACAGGGCATCAAAAAATGTTGGTTAGCTGACCCCAGAACAACTCCCCAATACACATCAGAAACTAAGACAGGGTCAGTTGATGTTGAAGATTCACAAGGCTCATCAGAGAGCTGCCAAGAGAGCTGCTGTGGCTTAATGTAGATTGCAGAAGGAGTGTTGGGCTGGTACATCAGATAAATGTTCTTCATGGTGTAAGCGGAAAAAGATGTGCAACCCAGATGCATCTGATCACAGGATGACTACCAGACAGAAGAATAAGGTGATGTACATCTGCCTCCTGTTTCTTCACAGTAGCTGGGGTACCCTAACACCAGCCCCAACACAGCAGCACCCCAGTGGGTAAGGAAGCTGAGAAGGACCATGAGGAACACAGCATCCCTTGGAATAAGGAAAATTACTACAGCGATCACAAAGATTATGCTGCAAAATAAGCAAGCTTGAGGAATGGATCACTGATCATCCACTCGAATTAAACACAAGTTCACTGCCTGGCACAGGCAAGGGCTGTGCCGAGTGCCATATGCCAAGACAACCACCATACAAAGCTCAGGGATAGCACTTCCTAAGGGCCTTCTCAAGTTGTCTCCTGGCATGAAGGAGATGGCAGCAGGTCAGATTCTCCCACTTGGCAAAGCCCTCCAACACTACTCCACCAAACTCTGTACCCTCAAGCACTTCCACAGGCCTTCATGACATGCCCCAGCCCATGCAACGCATCCCTGCAGCTTCGTGCTATGAAAACAGCTACAATACAGCCCCAGGCTGCTGCAAACACTTGAATCTGGAAGAACACAAAATGATTGTATGTTAGGACCACATGGGACCCAGTGGAGACATTTGCTATGTAATGTGGAGAAGATAGCCTATGTCTCTGCCTTTGTTTCAGGCAGCAGTACAGAAGTAACCTAAGATGCCATCTCTGCTCTCTTTTTCCTCCCACAAAGACTTGTTTGTATGACAGAAACCAGAAGCCAGGCAGGTCCACTGGTGCTGAGAAGTGAGGCAACCAGTGTCCTGGCTCCAGCACATGTTCCTAGGGAACGAAGAAGCTATGGGCCCAGGCTGATGGCAAGGAAGACAACATGTATTTGCAGCATTGCTGTGGCTTTCACTAGATCCGCCAGTGCTCAGGCATCATCCCTCGCTTGTCTAATAAACTTCCACAGGAACTCTGTATGCCCCAAAAGTCTAGACCTTTACCACATTCAGGTAAAAAAGAAAGGGAGAGAAGGATTTGCTCCAGACAGACTGAGAATAGCCCTTGATCTGCTGGTGACAGATTTTTTTCTCTGTTGTTAAGGATGGAACCAACAAATCTGATGTGAAAAGAACTTTATGGGCTTCTTGAACAGACTGTTCTGAAACTCCCAATGACTTCTCACTCTTGGTTTAAAACAGGCAGGTTGGACATTAGCTGAGAATGTGTTCCTCTGTGAGATAATAAAGGCATCTCACATGCCCATCAGGAGATAAAAACTGATTCTTGCACTTTTTGCTAGAGCAAAGAGTTAACTTCAGGAGAAGACACTGATTTGGATTAGTGAACCAGAAATATTCTGTAACACACCTGGAAAATCCCACAGCTCAGAGCACTGCATCAAGCATTGGAACAGGCTGCCCAGGGAAGTAGTTGAGTCCCCATCCCTGGAGGTATTTAAAAGGTGTGTAGATGTGGTGCTCAGGAACATGGTTTAGTGGTAGACTTGGCAGTGTTAGGTTAACGGTTGGACTTGATGATCTTAAAGGTCTTTTCCAACCTAAATGATTCCATGATACCACTGGAGTGGAAAAGTTCTCCAGCCTTGTCCACCTGCAGTGGAAATACACATGTGGAATAGCCACCTGAATAAAGAAGGCCCTGTTTTATAACAGACAGTCCTAACACGCCGGTCCTTGGCGGCTTCACGGAAGAGAAAGCACAGACTTGGCTTTTAAGAGCACTGTAAGTCAGCCAAGGAATCAACTGAAGATGTCTGGGCCTGTTTATGACCTTTGCACCCTGCATCCTTCTTCCTTTTCCATAGTTTTCTTTCTTCTGTGTAGGGCAATGTTCAGCAGACCACCACCTTTACATAGATAGGAGGATGCAGCAGAGGAAAGGGATATATGACTAATAAAGCAGAAAGGTGATGTAGAACAGTAGCACTCTTTGCAGTGTGATAAGAACAACAGTTCCCGGACACTTTAAGCGCCTCCAACAAAATGTTTAACAGTCACCTGCAGTAACTGAAATTAGGCATTTTTCCCTACATTAAATTTGTTAACTTAAGACTTCCGTTCCAACTTCTCTCAAGCGTACACACACTCACCAACTTCAGGTTCTTCTCAAGAATGTGCCATGTTGGCTCCATCACTTCAAACATCATGTAATACTGGATATTCTGCACAAAATTCAGCATCCGCTGCCGCAGTGTGAAAGCACCAGCAAACCTAGGGGAGGAATCACACCCACACAACTCAGAGCTAGTAAATGCCATGGAGAACTATCACCAGGCTTGCACAGTCAAGCAGAGCTAAATATTTCTGTCCTAGCAAATTCACTGCTGTAGTGTGAGAGGGATTATAAAGTTAATGTAAACCATCTCTGATTATTTTCCACATATTCAAATGGCTTTCCTTCAATTACTAGAGTCAGGGTTTTGAACCTGTTGTAGACTGGACAATTACTTTGAATATTTGCTTATATTCAACTAAAATTTTAATAATAAATATGAAAGCAATTTTACTAGTGTAACTATCTAGTGAGACATGCATTCATTAGCAGGGCAAAATTTAACAAGATAAATGGATCATGTTTCTTTCCAGCCTTACTTGTTAAATGAACACTTAAAAATATTCTATGCCTTGCATCAATATGTTCAG
>VYZW01024815.1:0-16294 GCA_013401315.1 Balaeniceps rex | reverse complement strand
GTCTTTTCCAACCTAAATGATTCTATGATTCTAATTTGGGTTGTCCACAACAGCAGGATCTATCTTATGGTTATCCCCTTTACTAGAATTCATCTAAAAGGATAGTCATTGATGACTATTTGAATTTTGCTTTTTTTAACTAGTACTTCTTCTTAAACAGCTTTTTCTTCACAGTTGCATGTCCCAGAGGGGTTTTAACTTCCACAGTCTCTGGACTGAGTAGCCTGATGAAAAGAACTGTGGCCTTTCAATCAGTTTTTAATAGTGTCCTCCCTTTTTGTTCTCCAAGCGTTTACATAATATAGCACTTGCACCTACTGATCAGAGAGATTTATTACAGTTGTCAGTCACAGTAAAGTTTATAGTTATTAGTTTATAGTATTGCAAGAAACACAACGGTTAATCTTACAAATTTAATTCTGGTGCCACTGTGGTATTTTCTGTGGGTTTTTTTTCAAAGTGTATGGATATAAAAAAGCAGAAACAAGTGTTGAAAGTAGAGATGTGATTTGGGAATTCATTTAAATGGAAAAACCTGATTATCCTCAGCTTTGCCTGTATTCACCCACATATGCATCAAAAGTAACTTGACTAACACTCTGCCTTTAGGGTGGAGGAACCAAACAGAACATGGTTCACTACTCACCCAGCATCTATGACTGGTGGGGAGATGTCACGCCTAACAATTATAACACATGGCCTTGGATTGGCGTGCAACCAAAATCCTTCACAAAATGAGAAGAATGCTGAGATACCAAATAGTTCTTCCTCTATGACAAGCATTACAGACTTCACTGCTATGTTAATAGACAGATGAATGTGTTTTGCTTATTTCAAACTATTTAGAAAACCAAGAATTTGAGTCTTTACTACCATGTCTACAAGTTTCCCCCAAAAGTACATGATCTTTTCACATAATCCTGAACATATTCTCTATGCACACTAAGCAGATGTGCTCTGCCCCTCCTTTCAGCTGACCAGAAGCAATAGGCTTGTAGCAAGATTCTGAACCTCAGTTAATGTCTTCTGCTTCCCAGCTGAGCTTATTAGCTTGGGCTGAGTGCCTCATTAACCCTGACAATATGGCTTCTAGTTGGTTCAGAGGTCACACAGCACTTTAGAGGTGCCTGCAAAAGACTGGCAAAACTGCACTACATTGTATTTAAAACCAAACCAGTGCAGAGATTTTAACGTGATTTTAGGCACTGGATGTATATAGGACTTCATACCTTTAAAGTCTTTCAGTACAGCCAGATCCTACATTTTAAAAGGTGTTCAATAATCCTATAACAATGCTTAAAAACGAGTCTGTTGAAACGCATGAGCTAATATATTTTTAAACACCAGCTGTTTGCCAAATGTACTCATGTCCTAACTAAAAGGCTTTTGGGGCTTGCATTCTACTCAGGAAAGTGGGAAAAAAGAACTGATTAGGCTAGAAACAAAATTTCTAATGACAAATTAATGCAAAATGGATGGAATTGTGAACTGAACAGAGAGGAAAGGGAAGAAGTGGAAACCTTTGTGAATAGACCTGGGGAGAAGATATTGACAAATGTACCAGAGGAAGAACTAAACAGTTTTTTCCTTTCACTGATTGTTACAGAGGGACAGTAGAGTAGGATAGGAGTTCATCACCTGCTGTAAAGTGTGCTTAGATGGGATAAAAAGAATGGTTTGATGACCTTTTAACAAGGTAGTTAATCTTATGCATACAACCTCGCATCTGTTTCAAAAATCAGGCTTGTGCTGAATCAAATGAACAAAGATCATGACATGATGGCAGCTGTAAGATGTTCAAGACCTCTGCATAAGCCAGATGTAAAGCACTGGCAGGGGACAAAAGAAAAATCTCAACTAAGAACAATTTGATGGAAGATATAATTGTGTAAAGAAGCACTGGAAAGGACTAGAAGATTTTTATTTATGTGAGCTCAATGAAACTGTTATTTAATTAATAAATTGGTTCCCATTTGTCCCACTTCCCTCTCTCTTTGTATCTCTAGTATTTCTGTTTCTTTGCAAAACAGGTTTAATAAATTTTAAAAAATATATTTTTATAGTTCTATAAAGTTCATGGCACTTCACAGATTTATCAGCAAGCACTGTCCATGATGCTTCCTTTAAGAGGAGGAAATCTTAACTGGCCACTAGCAGGAAATAGGCATGTCTGCTTCTAAAATTCAGACTCTTACAGGAGACCTGGGAATGAGATGTGTGGAGAAAAGTCGAAACCTTCTCTATTTATAAGTGTCTGTTTAGATTTAGTGTGGACTGCTATTAACAGAGGGAACATTTCTTTCAGAAGGGCACAATGAGAAAATATTAGGCTTCAAAAAGGAGCAGCAAGGTTTGCAAACTCAGTATGGTTTGAGATCTCAGCAAGACCTCAGTGGTTCTGAGACTCATCCAACCCTCTGCATTCATTTCTCCAAAACAGTCAGAATCATTTTTTGCAGCTTCTTTGTCTCCTACAGCTGACAGTTATTTGACACAGTTAATGACCACAGTGGGTATGGAAAGCCATCAGCCACTAATAACCTTCAGTGTTAAACAGAAGCAGGGTGGTCTCTCTGTTCTCTTTGGCATAAGAAGGAAAATTGTCAATTTTCCACTGCAGGAATTAACAGTAATTGACACTATCATTCTGATAGTGCCGTACACACTCAGTGATAATTTACAGGTGCAAAAGCAGGGAAGTCTCTCAATGTACATTAATATGTAAGCTTTGAAAAATATGATTTTGTTACTAAAATAAATGTCTTCAGTCCAATACAAAATTCCAATGCCTTTCCCTTTCGCATGTTAAAAATCAAGAACTGAACTCTGTAAACAAGACTGTTCAAGTAAAGGAAACACATAATTAGAGCTTAATTGTAGAGGAAGGAACTGATAATTGTGTGATTACCCTTCAGCTGTGGGAACATCTTGCTCCAGTAAAGGTCCCACTGAATTACATAAGGCCACTTATGGAGAAAGATAATATTCGATACAAATATTAGTTTAGAGTCTTAGACACTAAACTAAATGATTTGAACAGCAGTCCTACAGGACATGCACCTGATCTAAGTATCAAGACCATCATATTTTTCTGTTAAATGCTGTCAAGTCAACGCTAGGAATACTGCCAAGTTAAAAATGATACACACTTAAAAAGCAAATTCTTTTATGCATGGTTATTTTATGTATTAAAACTTGAAGTTGCTGCATTTTAAAAATCTAATTCTATTGTCATTTTCTGTTCTCCTGGTATTTCCCCATTTAGGTTATTTTTGTCCTCCACTTCTCATTTAGCAATGGGAAAAAAACTCAGTTGCTTTCAACATATATGTAACTGCTTATGTATTTGGATCTCTGAGTATCAGCCACCATGAAATGTTGCAATGTCCAGGTTACAAAGAACAATACAGCATGTTAAATTCCAAAGCATCAACTCCTTTCTTTAGAATTGTAAAAGGCCACAAAACCAGCTGAATTGATGTTATGGTTCATTAAAACACTATCTTTTACAAAATCTGTATCTACAGACTAAAACAGAATTATTGTTTCCACCTTTTAAATTGAAAAATATTTCTAGGTCCATTTGAGCAGATTTTAAATAATAAATTTGAAAGGGTAATAGATTAAAAAAACCACCTAGAAGACTCAAATATGTCATGCAGCCTGGGACAAGGCCAGAACGAATACACAGAAACATCTCTATTGGTATGTCATACATAAATTTTCCAAATAACCAGTAGAAATTAAATCCCTGGCTGTATTTACCCCTGTTTCACCTGATCAAAATTGTCTAGTGAATAAATTTGAAGACTGAAACATTATAGTCATTCACAGTGATTATGAAAGATATATGTATATAAGAACCTGGAATTTCAGAGCAATGAAACTATGAAACTGCACTAAAAATAGTACAGCTGTTCTGATTTATGTTATTCAAGGTATGGCCTTAATGTCCCCTATGTGACAATTGCGTGTATGCAGCTGTTCAAGTATTTATTTCTGTTCTGTTTTTCTTCTCTTCAAAGAAAAGTTCAACAATTAGAAGTCTTACTTGAAGGCAGTTTCAAGAGGAATACAACAAATTTGCTATCTCTAGCTTTAAAAATGCAAATTAGTCACTTTCCCTCACCTGCCTGCAAAAAAGCATCCCTCCATCCACACTTTTGCATTGACTGAATCACCTGAAACAGCCTACTGATCAGATTAGACACAAGTTAATTTCTAACTAAATTGCCTCATGACATATCACAAGCCATCGCATGTCTCACAGAGCGGTACCTCCATTATGTGCAATGACATTACCAGGCGATATGTCATGTTCAGAAAGTGCCATCTCTTTAATTGCCTGTCACTACAAAACGCTCCTCTTTTAAATAACAACAAACCCCAGCAACTTTCTTTTCATGAGTGAGTTTATACAGTTCCATGTTGAATCTTAGAGGAAAGGAAGGAGAACAGGTCAGTGGCTAGAAAGGACAGCTGCTGAACAGTTATGCCGAGCAGAGCAGAAATGGTCACACGTTCCATAATCAGCTGGCCTCCAGCAACTTTATCATCCTTGGAAGCTCCTTCAGAAGGACAGTTAACAAATCTGGGCTTTCAGTAAGGCTGATGGTAAGAAAGATTTGCTTGTGAAGGACCTTGGTGCTCTTCTGCACATCTCTGAGATGGCTGCACCTCTGCAACTCTCAATGAGAATGAGATGATCCAGGCAGAGTCAAGTTAAACTGCAGAGGATTTTGGAGCAGGGTTAAATGCAGGTGGTTTTATAACCTCTGGGATTCCTCAAGCAGTGCCTAGAGGAAGAGACTATTGGTGAGGTTATGTCTGATTCCTACCTCTTTGAGCAAACACATGTCAGCGTGTCTCTCTCTGGCTTCTGCGCTACAGAATACATGCACTGTCCCTTTCTCATAGCTGTGGGCTCTCGGTCAGGCTTCTGGGAAAACTGAGCACAGTTGGGTCTGTCTTATACACACGGATGTTTGGACGTGGTTTGCCATGTATTCATTTGTGGAAACAAACGAGTAGTTGGCCTGAAACATGATTAGGTTAATCCTAAAATGGATGGTAAAATGAAACTAAAGGTAAAAATTCGATTCAGCGCATTTCTTGGTAAAATTTGCTAACACACCACCACCACCCCTAATTACAGACTACAGTGGTTAAGGATATTTTCATGGACTGTCATTGTCTCCAGGCTACCTGCTATATTGTGTCAGTCTCATCTTTAATTTCATTCTGTATGTATATCATGAGAAATAAGGCTGTCTCCCCTTTCTCAAACCTCAAATTTCCATCTTCTCCAAATGTCTCCCATGGAGCAAAAGAGGTGAACACAGCTACCTGTGCAGAGATCAAAAGGCAGAGAAACAGCTGTGTTCCTTCCTGCAGAGCCATTTTATAGGATCAACAGGAGAAAAAACACGGGAGGCAAGACACTGGTATTACAATATATTTGCATTAGACAACTTTTGCTCTAACCACCAAATTTACAAACAGCAATAAAAATCATCTCCCATCTACAAGGAAAGCACCCGGGCATTTATATACTGCTACAACTGCATAGTCCTCATAAGCATTTCAGCTTTGAAGACTACAGTTCAAATTTGGCACAAGTTACTGTCTAAAAGAATTTGATACCGTCAGCCTTATCTCTAAGGCCTGTTTATTTCACATGTTGAAAGCATCAAACAGCTTGCTGCAATTGGCAACTGTAGCTAAAAAAAGAGGACAAAGCATTACGTTATAGTGGCATTAAAAACGTCCAAGTACAAAATCTTCTATGAAAGGGGCTGGCAGGGGAAGTGCAAGGGGTGGGCTCTTTGAAAAACAACAGCTGTACAGCCAATATGTCTCAGTCTTGTCTGTAGCCTCTCTGAAACTTTAGCCAAAACGTATTCAAAGTTAACTATGAAGCAAGTACTTCCCCTTTTTCTTTTAACATTTTTGGCCTAATTCTATTTTTCTAGTGTTTTTCAAGCCTCTTTATTTTAGTTCATCACTAGCACACCTCCTAGGAACATACCAAAAACTGGGCATACCAAAAACAAATCCAAAGGCACTGACCCAGTTCTGGAAGTTTCTTACAATCTAGAAAATTTTTAACTGAAGAAAGCAGGAATTATAGGATCCTACATTGGACATGTGTCCCACAGAGCTCATATAAGAAAAAAAAAACAATCTCTTTTCCTCACCCTGGAGAATGAGATAGATTTTTCTAAGAGGTTCAGCCTCACTCAGCTTGCTATTCCAGTCAGTCTTGTTGACTTTGATGATATGAAGTTAAGTTAAACAAGAGTTCTGGAAAATCCCAGCTCACTTGTCATTTAAACAGGAAGAATCTCTTGCACATATATAAACTGAGGTCTCTGACTGAAAACTAAACAAGCCTTTTTTGTTGTTTTGTTTCTATTTTACAAGACTTAAGGGTTTTGGATGGCCATTTAGCTGTAGTGATATCTGCCACAAACAGACCGACTCATAGGGGATTTAACATAAGCCAGGTTCATTTTATACCAATACTTAGCTTTGGTACTTCTGATAAGCTTCCATGACAATGGAACAATTACAAGACTTGAAAATAAATAATGCTTTAGTCAATTAGACCTTATTTTAAAAAGGATTCGTGGCAATTCAATCATTGAAAGTAATTTGGCTTTTTTTCTCCTTCAGTAATTATTCTGACATATTCCTTGTAGTCGAGCAAAACCATTTCATAGGTCAAAGAGGCTAGATGAGATTTCTTGGGTCATCTTTTGATCCTTTTCTTTTGGAGTTAACCATTTAACAAAGCCCTGCTCACACATTTTTCACAAGCAATTGTAGATGGAAAAGATATCAGGTTATCTGATTTCACAATAGATGAAGGGGAAGGTGGGAAAGAAACAACCAGTTATCAAAAAGAATTTGGGGAGTCTTTATAACCTTTTATATCATTGTACACATAAGTAACAGCTAAAGGAAGGCTGTAATTAGATTAGGGTATTTTTTAAGTGATCCAGGGTTTTCATGAAAAGCTGTATGGTAGGACATTTTTGCTACCAATGTAACTTGACACTTTTCCCTAGCAGCTGAGCATTTATACATCTTTTTTTGATTGTGTGCTTTTTTTGATTGTGTGCTTTTTTCAGCAGAGGCAGACATGAATATTTAACTCTGACGGCCTCTAATTTTATTAGCTGGGAAATGGGATGTTGACCTCTACCAAGAGCTAGATACTCGGGAAATATCACATTGTACTTATTACTCTTTCCTATGGAAAGACTAAACTCTCTGCTTTTTCAACAACTAAGGAAGCCTGTTCAGCTACTGCATTCTCTATCTTCTATGCAATCAAATTACATCATGAAAGATGTTCCAGGCAGTACAGGGCTGGTATCTCTTACCAAAAACTATGCATTAGACTTTCAAGAGGTACAAAGGGCTACAAAAGAAAATGGTAAGTCAACATATGAAAACCATTTGCATACTAGTGCTTTTTGAAAGCTTTATTTTATAAATTAGATTTCTGTACTAAACCAGACTATAATATCATGACAATCTTGCAATACTTCGAGCTTAATATTCCCTTTAATGTAATTTTATTTTCTTTTACAGATTATAGAATAGACACCAAAACCTACTACTTGGATCTGGAAAGCCAGAACCAAAAGTCTTCGATTCTGTTTCTGGTTTTGTCCCTGATTTCCTGTTTTAAGATAGACAAAACACTTCAGTTTATCGATCTGCCCGAAAATATATGGACATATAAATTCAATTTCAAAAAGTTTGGGAGTCTTGTTTTACATTAATCTCAAACCATTGTACTAGGGAGTTGATAAAATCATTGTATTTGGGGGGGTTGATAATGGCTCAATAAGGGAATGTAACCCTTTTTATTTCTGTAACACTGGCAAACAGATATTTCTGTTATATTCAGTGATAAAGGTAAAGTTTTGCTGAACACATTTCAGTCCTCCTGAGCAGTTCCAAACTGTCCCCTTCGACTGCCTGCTAGCCATTATTCATCGCCTGTGATTTGTGATCTAAGCCAACTGACTTCTCTTTTTTTCTGCTGCCCAAACAGATGCCTGAAACATCCTAGGTGGGAAAATACAGAACAGTAAATAACAAATAGTGAACAACAGATATGAGTGTTAGAGCATGACTGCCTTTGTTCAAATTCAAATTCAGGTATTTATATGGCACTCAGATATTCTCCAAAAATAGTGCATCTCGTGAGCATTCATGCTTGGCAAGCAAGGTATTTCATGAGGGTTGAATGCAACAAATTTCAGGGGATTAACACCAATGTTGCTAACATTGTTTATTAGTATTTATCTGGCTTCAGGTGCTTGGAGAGTCTTGTATGAGAAGTTATAAATATACACAAAGTACAATGCTGTTTTTCCTGGATATCTAAATCTTTTCTTCAGATAAAAAAGGCAATCACATTATCTACAAAAACACTCAGCTAGGTGCTTTCTGGGTTTTTTTACGTTTTTTACAATTTAACATTCCTTTTTAATTTACAGCTATCACAAAATACACATGCTTAATCACTCCCTGCATGATCTGTAAATTGAAGAATTACAATAACTTCCCGTCTTTGGGGCAGGGAGTAGATAGAATTTCATAAGCATACACTGTAAAACCCATTCCCAGAGTACAGATCCATGAGAGTGTGCTTCTCTGTCTGTTTTCTTCAGTTTTAACTGAACTTCAATCAATAACAGGGATCTTACAGATACTGTGCTAGAGCTCCAAGCCAAAGTCAGGAAACATCGCCAGCAAAAATACCCAGATTCTGATTTTATGCTCCTCTCCTTTCCCTGTCATTCTAATGATTATTTCATGAATTTATTTTGGTAACAGGGAAAAAAAGAGTTAATAATTCACTGGTATTATCAGAATTACTTCCCCAAAGTCAGGCACATCTAGATGATAGAGCACCATGCAGACAAGCTGAGCTGGTACCAAATCAGAACTTGAAGCTGGTTTTTCTTCACATGCCTAATGTGGCAGCATCATTCCTGGTTTCAGCCTGAGCTCATTCTAAGTCTGTTTGAGCATCTTTTCTGCTGTGACGTACAAGTCTAAGTACTAACAACACAGCTAAGCATTTGTGAGGATTTACAAACCTGGACCCTGGTTAGACATCCAGCTTCCATGACCTTCACTCACCTTCTCAGATAACTTTGTAAATCCAGCTGTACATTACCTACAAACGTGTATCTCATTCAATTGCATGTGATCCTAAGTCAATCTGATAGAAAATGTTTTGACAGAGCAGTTTTGCATCCACATCCTCTAACCTGCCAGAAAGAGTAAATTTCTGTCGCAATGGATCAGTAAAGTCAAAATGCATCATTCATGTGCTGTTTTAACTTCCCGTAACACGGATTATAACATACAGTTTATATCTAGCTAAGAATAAAATATTTTTGTAACATTTCTTTTTGCTATTTACTTATGTATTTTATGAGGTTTCTACTTTTCCATTTCAAGAGGAACACAAAACTTGTTAGAAGAGAGCAGAAGCAAGCTAGCTCTCTGGTCTCTGGCAGGGACCAGTGAGACATGCTTCAGAGGCCACAAAACACAGCAGAAGTGCAGGGAACCTTTCTCTGGGACATCCCCTCCACCTCCTGCAACTGGTGGTTGTACGTTTCCAGACTGTGAGTTGGAGAATCGGCACTTTATACACTTAAGTCCTTTATCACTTAAATGCTTTTGGAAATCTCACCTCTTATGACTGAAGTTGTGAAAATATCTCAAGAATAAAACTATAATGACCTCGGGGCCTTCAATTAGTCCCCAAATAATTTATAATTTCCCATTAAAATTTATATACTTTCTTGCACTGACACCTTTATGCAGAACTGGAGAAAGTGGCTAGTAATACTAATATTTTTTTAGAAGGTGCCACCTATGAAGCAGTTTATTTTATGTGGTTACACCGTTTCACGTAGATAATTCAATAGCACTGAAGCCAGGCAAATAAATTAATCTATTTTGTTGTTATAAATGATCGTGCGTAGATTTTGATAAATCATCCCTTTTACTATAGCATGGAATTACTGAACACTGCAAATGTTCAAGTTACTAAATAACACACTCAAATATATCTTCTATGTTAACGCTGAAGTGAATTTTATACTGACTTTGAACCCAGAATAATTATTTTTTTTTCGTCTTCCTACAAGCTGTCTGTGCAGAATGATTTATTGTTAAAGCAAACCATTTAAATGTAAGTTTATGACAGTATGAATGATTTCTTTTCTGCAACTGACCAAAAATATCATAAGAATTTACAATACAAATTTAATATAGCTAACAATTCACAGCTAATCAAATACAAATTAAGTAATTAAGTGCCATTTTAAAAACAGAAGACATTGCTGAATATTTGTGTCTTTCTATACTGGTGATAACTATGAAACTCGTTTTAGTTTAAGATGCTGCAAAGGGATTCCTGTGATAATGAGCTTGCATTCATGAATGCCATTATTTCCATTGGTAAATTAAATTTCCAAAGAGCTCAATTACCTCAAGGTAAAAAATGCTACAGCAGAAGAAAACTGGGGAAGGCAGGGAAACCCCTAACAGTGTGGGGTGGTTGGTCAATACTGCTCTAAAAACAATCATGAACATAAGATATGGTTTTTAAAGCATCAAAGCAATTAAGAAGGAAAAAATTAAAATGAACGGAAGTTGAAAGTCATCCCACTGCTGCTGAAAATCTTACCCATATTCTTCTGAGGGTATTACAAAGGTAAATGACATAAGGGAAAGATTTTCAAAGACACAGAAGGACAAATAAGTGCCCAACTCCCATTAAAAGTTTTTGACTGTTTCAAATAAATCCACTAGAAACAAATACAGAGCCTTAATTTATGGTGAAATGGGAAACAAATTGTTTTCTTCATAGCATTATGAATTGCAGTGCTAAACCAAGGAGGGGAACAATTTAGATAACCCTATCACTCAGACAGCAGTAAAAAAAATCAGGGTTTTTTGCACTGAACAAGTGAGTGATGGTAATGAGAAAGGTATCAAAATGACAGTACAGAGACATTCATTGAGATAAACCTACCCATAAGGAAGGCACCCACAACATCATGATGATGATTTTTCAACAAGTTCATGACATACAACTATTTGACATCCTTCATGAAGAAATTCCCTAGAGCAGCACTGAGCACTTAGCAGCACTGAGTACTTTGTCTTAATGCAACAAAGTACAGAAAATACATGGAACAATGATTTTAAGCACATTCTTGAAGATGAGAAGGTACTGTTTGATTTGCTAGACAGTGGACAACTGTGCCTGTGCAGATTCTACTAAAGATGAACTTCAAATATTAACATAATTTCTAAGGTTTCTGCCTGACAGCACAGTGCCTGGAATATATAAGGGCATAACCAAAGTATTACAGCCATGTCTAAGAACTTTTCATTCAAGCTCAAAATATTGGTTTGCTCTAGTTCATCTAAATAGTAAGAACAGGATTTAAAATAAGCAATCTTAATCCCTTCCCCCCTCCCACCACAAATCTTGGGAAAGGCTGCATTCCTGGAAGTATGAAGAGTTGAATACACGTTTAAGAAACATGAAACCCTTTTGAGCTCTCTAGAATACAGAAAAGGAATTATACTGCAGTTTCACGCAAACATCTTGTTCACAGGAACATGCTCTTATCATAAGTAGAAAGGCATGTGCCAGTGTGGCCCAGCGTGGTGATTCCATCGCAAAGTTGCAGACCCCAGTTGCATAGGAGGATGGAGACAATCCTGGCTTGAAGTGCCCCTCTGTATCTATGACAATCAGATTATACATAGCTCCAAAAAGCAAAGCGTGGGAGAGTTCACTGAGCTCTGCAATTCCAATGAAAAAAAAAAAAAAAAAAAAAAAAAAAAAAAAGAACAAAAAACAGGCAACAAAAATATGGATAAAAATTTGAAACGTCTTCTTATTTCACTACTTTTTAACTTCAGAGATGCAGTAAAACCTGTTTGCAGCTACCTGATAGTTCTAAGGTGATTTAATATCCTCAGATGAAAGTAGCCATATAAAAAGTAAGTGACAATAGATTGGTATTTGTTATTTCCTGGCATACACTCAACTTGTTCTCATTTATGTGGCAACAAACTGAAGAAATCTCAGTGCAGTTTATAGATGGGGAAGAAAGGAATCATTTCCTAAGTGCCATGTATACAGGGAAGGATGTGTTAAACTAAAAGGATTGCTGCAGTTAAGATAGGGAGAGGGTAGAAGTGTTTGAACAGCAGTGAGTAACTCTTCACAGGAAAATACTGCATTGCATTTTCTGTGTGCATCAGAGCTGGCTCAAGTCTCCTCAGTAAGATAGACAAAAACTCAAGTTAGATGCTCCAAGCGTGAAGGGCCAGTCATTCCAGCCACAGGAGAGGAATGGAAAGGAAAAAAGACAGGGAGGTGCAGTAGCTGGAGCTAGCTCTGAGGACCCCGGCTTGCTGTCCCTGTTCTCTTGCTCTGAGTGCGGGACGGTGGAGGGGGTAGACGCACTGCTAGAGGCAGCCACCTTCGCAGAAGCAGCCATCACGCCCTACCCTCCGCTGGGACCTCTGCAGCTGGCACCCATGCTGCCAGCTTGCTTGACTCAGACACAGCTCCTGGTGGTTTGTCCTGGGTGGCTGACCATTTAGCTTGTGCTTAAAGCCTGCCTTGCTGCAACTTAACTATCTTTCAACAAGCTTAAAACTTTCCAGCACTGTCCTCCTGCCACTGAAGTCAATGTTAACATTTCTGCTGCCTTAATGGTGCAGGATTACGTGGTGGAGAATAAGGAAGGGCATACTTACTCCCATGACACTGAGTGGATGTTTTATCAATGTAGCTGAGGCTGGACAAATCTTTTGTCACCATGTATTCAAATGAAATCTGAGGCTGGGCATTCAGTGGAGTGGAGTCACATGGGCAACAGAAGTAATGACAAGGCAGTTGGATCACTAGTGACCTGGCAGTGCTGTTCTTCTCTCTCACCAGTGAAAATCAGAGCTGAATGGGCATTATAAACCCATAGAGCAAATGAGCCCACAGATATCGCTGGCCAGAATGTTTACTACCCCTGTTTCTGCTATGTCATTCTAAGGATTTCAACTCGACTACGCGAGCAGATAGTATTGCTTTTTTCATATGGCCATCTGCAATGCTGAACCTTTAGCCTAGATGAGCAGACAACTCATTAATCTTATTTTCCATTAAAGAAAATGAGATCATAAACAAGAATAGGGGCAGGTATCTGGAGTGTTTTTGAGGATTTATCACAAGCCTCCCTGTGTTGAGAAATTATTTATATTTGAAGTTCTTCAGTGTATACCGTGAAATTGCTATCAGAGGCCTTTTTCCACGTATTTTGGGAGACACATATGGAAGATTTTTTCCTCCTTAGCCTCTCCATTTTCCCCTCAATAACTTAGAAGTCTAGTGGTTGATTTTAACCAAATTTGATTAAAGATAGTTATTTCAGAGAATTTAACTCAAGTTTCATGAATATCAGTGATCAGGTACAGAACAGATGCCATAGAAGAAAAAGGGCAGAGCAGACCCTGCATCACTAGATGCTAGAGAATCCAATCAAAAGACATACATGTCAAGAAAAACATTGGACTTCAAAAGTTTCATTGCTCAAAGAACAAAATCTTCCAGAATCAATATTTATCTGTTACTTGTACCATGAAGCAGCAATTAAACAAATAATCATTATCAGCAGCAACTTCAACACTAATAATTCACAGTTAGTCAGCAGCCCTTAACTTGTGTCTCTATGGACTCAGGTAGCTGAACTATTCTACATAAGAAAAATGCTCCACATCATACTCTTCAAGTGGATAATTAACAAGCAAGCAGCTCAGAGTGCTCAATACTGGTAAGGAATGGTTGGGACCAATTACCTGTTATAAACTAGTCATACTGGAAAACTGAAGAGAGTTTAAGTTCCTCTCCATCCTGTCAGATGTACGGAAAGCAGCTTTCAGAAGATCTGTCCTACAATAGTTTAAGCCTGTTTACACATACCAATTTATGATTGGAAAATATAGAACTGATTACTTGATGCAGTCAACAAATTGTCTTGGTTTTTTACACTGCTTCTCTAGCTTTTATAAGAGAAATAAAGTCCTCCAAGAGTATGCTTAATCCTCCAAGATCTTTTTCTGGAGAAACAGCTTTGACTCTTCTTGCATCCCGAGAGCACATGGGAAACCTGGACTCAGACTATTATCACTGGAACTATAACAAAGAAAGAAAAAGTGCTTCTCATGTCTTCTGCCCACACATCATCCTTTGGGTGCACTTCAGTTCACAGTGAAATCTGTCTTGAATGTTCACTCCACCTGGCAAAGAACCTTTGCTTAAAGTGATCCTTCAAGAGCTGTATGTATAGAGATTAGTATTATAGTATGATCTCTTATTGAAGAAAATTGCCTAACTAGCTGCATCCGTCTTTAGCATTATAGTATGATCTCTTCAGAAAATTGCCTAACTAGGCGCATCTGTCTTTAGAGCAAAGCCATGCTGCACTATGTCAAAAAAAAAAAAAGGTGAGTTTGTGATAAAACAATACCAGGCAGATGGAGAAAAATGATCATTACTACTGACTGTATATGAATCGAACACTTGCTTTCATTACATTTCCCTATCTGCCATCCTGGTCTACTTATTAATTTGCTCATGTCCTATGCCCTGACCTTTCCTCTATAAGCTTTTTGAATTGTGAAATATGATTAAGTATAAAAATGTACAATGCCACTGCATGGAAATATAGCATGATTTTGTAGGCCTGCAAGAGCTTCCCCAAAATAAATTTTAATAATAAAGCCAAAACAAAGCCAGTATGTAAGCCCAGGTAAGAAAGAAAGTGCTTAGAACTGATGCAGAATTTGAAGGTTTTGCAGTATTCCCTCATGCTTAATCTGCTTGGATATTCAGAAGGCTAAAAAGATCTCCTTTACTATGTAAATTGCATACTACATAACAGGAAACCAAGTGACATTTAAGTCAGTTAATTTATATCCAATTTACTATTTTGATAATGCTGATGACATAATTAACCATTCCTTATGATTTAGAGGAATTAAAATAATGGAATTATTCATTTACATGCATAATTTTCAGTTAAGTAGATAGCCAATAGACTCATCCTTTACATAATTTTCGTGCTTCAGATTAGCCCCCATTCCCAAAGATTATTTCTGATTTGATAGCCCCAAGCATATATGTTGGACTCTTTAAGTGGAAATAAACTTAGAATTTACAAAATTCTTTCTTAGTGACTGTTTTGCTGAAGATATTTTCAGTTGTGCCAGACAGATTCATTGACTTTTCAATGAATCAAATCAGGCTTAATACTGGCCTATGTTTCATCTGAAATCGACTGTAAAACACACTTTAGGAAAAAAAAAACTGTGGGATTGGTCTGTTCAGCTACAAAAATCAGATCCTGAACTGTTGAAGAGGCTTTTTGCAGACTGGGGCCAAACTCCACAGGTTGTGTGGCAACCTAGGATGCGAATGCTGCTTTCAGTATTATGCTTGAACAGAAAACACTTTGCATCAAACCTCTAGGGATGATCACCTTTTCTCTATTGATTCATACTGCTGGTGACCAGACAGACTGACTGATATAGTAAACAACTAAATTTTCAAAACATTGTAAAAATTAGGGATTTTCAGGGGAATATCAAAAGTACACCAACACTCACAGGTCTTTTTCGACAATTCCACCCATGGTCTTAATTCAACACACACAAATTAGAAAAAGAAGAAAAAAAAAAAAGAAAAAAATATTTCATTAGATAAGTAAAAATTATCTGCCATCACACAAGTAAGTTCAGCCCAAATGAGAACTAAGGGCAAGTACATTTACATTAAAAAGAGCACGTTGCTCCTAAGAAGCTATGAAATAGAAAATATTTTCCATTATGTTTTGAATGATCATATTTATAATGAGAAAAATACCAAAACTACACATGATACTAGAAATCTTTATTATTTCCTCCTCAGTAGAAAAAACACCTGGCAAAAGATTTTTAAATTTCAGGGTATGTATTATAATATGCGTCATTGTCATAGGAGACTCTCTCCTGAGGGGAACAGAAGGCCCAATACACAGAGCAGACCCACTTCTTAGGGAAGTCTGCTGCCTCCTTGGGGCCCAGGTTAAAGATGTGAAGAGAAAGCTTCCTACCCTGGTACAGCCATCAGATTATTATCCGTTACTGATTTTTCACATAGGCAGTGATGAAGTTGCAACAAGAAGTCCGAGGGCAA
>VYZW01024814.1:143712-170410 GCA_013401315.1 Balaeniceps rex | reverse complement strand
AAAAGTAACTCTAACTCAGCTGAAACCAGGACACCTTTTAATTGCTTCCAAGATAGTTCGGTAACATTTTTCTTTGCCACATTAGTATTTGCTGAAGAAGGAAAAAAACAATTAATAAAAAGTGACTTAACAGCTTAATTCAGATAATAAACTTTTTTTAGTGGGGTTTTATGTACCTAGAGAGGTTTTTTTCCCCATACATATTGTCTGCTTGCTTGTTTGTTTAACCACCTTGCTGATGAATTTATATTTTTCTCTTTGGGACTTCTAAGTCTGAGGAAGTGTGAGAGTGTCTAGCACCCCAGCAATAACTGTGACTGATGGATCTCTATAATTTTAAGGGTGAAGTTAGGAACTAAAGAAGCAATAATTTACAAGAGAATCTATAAAAACAGTTTTCCCTCTTCCCCTTCTCTCCTGATTCCTTAAAAAACACTGAGGTAGCACATGGCTTGTATAATCTAAGTTAGCTGTAAAATTTCATCTGCACAGCTTAATTACTCACTATGGGCACTACAAGAACATATAGAAACAAATTTATCTTGGTTTATAGAAATATTTATTTTATACCTTTTGACAAACTGAGGTATCTTTCTGCCAAATGACATTTTCAGGTAATAATCTTATGCTTCCACTTGCTTATCAGGTTTCCTATTTATTGAGGGTGTTCAAAGTTATCAGAAAATTTACGCTATAAATTAAGTTACCAATACAGTTTTAAGTTGCCCAATTTTAGTTTTATTAAAGTAATAAAGGAGCTTCTGAAGTTCTACTTGATGTTCACATTATGATTGCTCAAGTAGGCTTGCTAATTGAAATAGCTATGTAAGACATATTTAAGGACCACTACAGGAAAAACAAGGAACAAGTTTAAAGTCCTAAACAAAAATTTACGTCATGAGCTTTAATTGTTAGGAAACTCAGCAAAAGCAAACTCCATCCTGTTTCCAGGTTAAATTTAATAATGGCCAGTTATCTATTTGTTTTTTTCCAGTATTGTCATTTGACTTAAATCTGTTTTTCTTAGTCTAGAAAATCAGTTATTGTAAGATAAGAAGCTATTAGGTTATCTGGTATACTGTACCTTTGGCAAAAAGTCCGTTGCATTATTTCCGCTTTCTCTTTACCTTCATGACTTCAGTTATACTTTTCTTCAAAATTTGTTCTTACCCTTTTTCATCCTGCTGAGATTATACAAATGATCCTATAGATGTCTTAGTAATTTTTTTCTTGGCTTCTTAAATAGAAGTACTGCATTTTCAACTGTCCAGGGATATGGTACTGACCCCAATTTTGTTAGAAAACTTCATTCTGAGACCACAACTTTGTGTGCTAATCATAGAATTCTGTGATGATGATTTCTGGCTCCTCAGCTACATCTCTGTATAGGCTTTGCATGGTAAGGTTTTGGTAGTGGAGGGGCTACAGGGGTGGCTTCTGTGAGAAGATGCTAGAAGCTTCCCACATGTCTGATAGAGCCAATGCCAGCCGGCTCCAAGATGGACCTGCTGCTGTCCAAGGACAAGCCCATCAGCGACAGTGGTAGTGTCTCTGGGATAACATATTTAAGAAGGGGGAAAAAAACCCTGCACAACTGCAGCCAAAGAGAGGATGAGAATATGTGAAAGAAACAACTCTGCAGGCACCAAGGTCAGTGAAGAAGGAGGGGGAAGAGGTGCTCCAGGCACTAGAGCAGAGATTCCCCTGCAGCCCATGGTGAAGACCATGGTGAGGCAGACTGTGCCCCTGCAGCCCATGGAGGACCCCATGCTGGCGCAAGTGGATGTACCAGAAAAAGGCTGTGGCCCCATGGGAAGCCCACGCTGGAGCAGGCTCCTGACAGGACCTATGGACCTGTGGAGAGACGAGCCCACACTGGAGCAGATTTGCTGGCAGGACTTGTGACCCCATGGGGGACCTACGCTGGAGCAGTCTGTTCCTGAAGGACTGCACCCCATGAAAGGGCCCCACACTGGAGCAGTTTGTGAAGAACTGCAGCCCATGGGAAGGACTCACATTGGAGAAGTTTGTGGACAACTGTCTTCTGTGGGAGGGACTCCATGCTGGAACAGAGGAAGAGTGTGAGGAATCCTCCCCCTGAGGAGAAAGGAGTGGCAGAGACAACATGTGATGAACTGACCACAGCCCCCATTCCCCGTCCTCCTGCACTGCTTCGGGGGGAGGAGGGAGAGAAAATGGGGAGTGAAGCTGAGCCCGGGAAGAAGAGAGGGGTGGGAAGAAGGCATTTTAAAATTTAGTTTTTATTTCTCATTATCCTACTCTGATTTGATTGGTAATAAATTAAATTAACTTTCCCAGGTCAAGTCTGTTTTGCTGTGACAGTAATTGGTGAGTGATCTCTCCCTGTCCTTGTCTCGGACCCATGAGCCTTTCATTATATTTTCTCTCCCCTGTCTGGCTGAGGAGGGGGAGTGATAGAATGGCTTTGGTGGGTACCTGGTGTCCAGCCAGGGTCAGCCCACCACAATCTCATACTTTCCTTCTACACCTGTTGTTCCATACCTTCTTTACTACTCTCTATCCCAACTTTGACCCACTGGCTGACACAAGGGACAGCATCTCTTAGTGATGTTTCCTCTCGGGCTCTGGGTTACTTTTCTCTAAGGAGAGTGACTGGATGAGATGGACCTCACCAGAGGTAGGGGAAGATGGTTATTTTCGAAGGGATGAAAAAACATTTTGAAGAGACAGGAGCTTCCAAATGGAAGTAGCGAGAAAGAAGCTGGGAGTCTGCAGTTCAAGGAGAGGATGTGGAGAGCTGGAAACTGATAATCAAACCTCACAAACCTCCTAGGGCCCAGAAAGGATTGTGCATTTCAGTTTCTTAGACTTTTTAGTCCCTGCAACACAATTACTTAGTGTGCCTGGCCCCATCAGAATGCCAGTTCCATTTAGAAAGCCTTCAGGAGTTCCCTGTAAACTCTCTGGAATTGGGAGGCTTGAAAGTCTGGGCTTTTTGTGGCAGCAAGACATCAGACAAGCAGTATTTTGCTTCTTTTATAGACAAGGACCCCTGGATCATAGGTCTCACTGAGATGGAACCTTTTCTGACTGGATGTTGGAGTTAGATCTCTAGAGAGAGTCAGTAGAAAGACAAACTTGTCTGTGGTTATTGAAACCAATCCATCTTTCAGAGCTGTGAAATACTGTAAATCAGCTTATTAGCAGTGTCTTGCTTCTGTGATAGGCAGGGACTTCGGTCCACAGTTCCTGCGTAACTGGAACCATATCTCAGCATGCCTTCCATGTAACACTGCTTACACTGGTGTACTTGGGAGAGCCTCTGATTGGTCTAGTTGTACTAATATCATAGGTCCAGATCCAGACTGGGATTCAGATGCCTAAGATGATATCTAACCACAATTTAAATGCTCAGGATGTAAATCTTTGAAGCCTCCTGTAGCCAGCCCCATCTAGCTCTTGAAACGTCCGTGTTTCTCTACTGAGAAAATGAGTCCTGAACATTATCAGCACTACTCAGAGTTGCCACCATAGGAACAATATGGCCCAATGTATTCACAGTTCTTACAGTAGGGGTGGGACTGTGGATTTCACCATCTCTGGTAAGAATATTCTCAAGAAAATTATGTTCTAGTTCTATCATTTGTCTCCTGACTTTGGTGCTGACTTTGTCTCCCTAAATCTGAATTGAGTCACCTCAGCTGAAAAAACAGAGAGAAACGCTATCCTAACCTTGTCCATACCTTTGGGATTAGGGTTTGTTCCCAGTGGAACCTGTGATTCAGTCTTGGGTCACTGCCCAAAGAAAGGAAATGAATCTTACTCTCTCCTGCTCCACTGGATGTCTACATTAAAGGGGACTTTCCACTGACATGCCTTATGTTTTACAGAAAAGAGAGGGAAACTTCCTCCCAAGAGTGGAAGAGACCAAAGACATTCCTCTACCATTAGCAATACCCATTGACTACTCTAGCTTTTCATCTGAGCACACGGGTTCTGTTGGTGTACTCACAAGGGCGCAGACACACAAATATTAGATCTAAATGCTACCCAATTCACAATGCCCATGCCCTTCTGAACCTTCATTTTTTCTTGGGTCTTCTAAGTGGGTTTAGTAGGTTCATGAGACTAACAAATTGCTTTGTTTAGGCCCCTGGATTCAGTCCCTTAGACTATGCAATGCTCTACAGTTTTCCCAGAGCCTCCTGTCTGCTAAGTCACACCTCACATCCAATATTCAGTATAGTGATTATATCCTTGGGAACGAGCCTGTGAAGAAAGTGTTACAGATCAAAGCCACGATGACAGTGAAGAAACCTGAGTTCTGCCAGAGAGTGGCGGGGGTAGGATGCTTCGTACAGGGCAGGCATAGTGGTGATAACCTGGTTCAGCCAAAGTTTGGTGGTCATCATGCAAGTCCATAGTGACAAGGCAGGTCCATGGACAGCCTAGGAAGACCAATCCACAAGCCAGTGTCAGGTCTGGCTCAATAAAGGACACTGCAACACACAGCCATGGCTGCAGCATCTCTTGGGCAGAGAGCAAGGGCAAGAGCCTGAGCTTGTGAAGGAGGGACAGACCTCTGCTGAGGCTTCTCAAGGCCAGGCAGCTACGTTGCCCATGTTGGCCCAGGCAGCCTAGCCTTGGGAGGAAGAGGATCCTGACACTGGCACACTTAGCATTGGAGAAGTTTAAAAGGCCATCTGAGAAAACCTAGCAGATCCTGGACTTTGAAACTTCTTTTCATTAAAGCAGACATTATTTGTGCTCCCTTTCTCCCCTTGGTGTCAACAACAAACTTCCGAATTTGTTTTCCTGTCAGGCTGGTGCTACTGTCCTACATATACTGTATGACCTGGCTTTGGGGTGGAAAACATTTAACCTTTAGAGTGTACTAGACTGAATATATCTTATTTTTCAGGACTATGGGTTCACTATGAAATGTTTCGTTTCAACACATAGAATCATAGAATCATAGAATCATTTGGTTGGAAAAGACCTTTAAGATAATCGAGTCCAACTGTACCTGTCCACTACTAAACCATGTCACTAAGCGCCTCGTCTACCCATCTTTTAAATACCTCCAGGAATGGGGACTTAACCACTTCCCTGGGCAGCCTGTTCCAATACTTGACAACCCTCTCCGTGAAGAAGTTTTTCCTAATATCTAATCTAAACATCCCCTGGCGCAACTTGAGGCCTTTGCCTCTCATCCTATCACTTGCTACTTGGGAGAAGAGACCAACACCCACCTCGCTACAACCTCCTTTCAGGTAGTTGTAGAGGGCAATAAGGTCTCCCCTCAGCCTCCTCTTCTCCAGGCTAAACAACCCCAGGTCCCTCAGCCACTCCTCATAAGACTTGTGCTCTAGACCCTTCACCAGCTTCGTTGCCCTTCTCTGGACACACTCTAGCAACTCAGTGTCCTTCTTGTAGTGAGGGGCCCAAAANTCCCTCTGTAGAGCCTTCCTACCCTCAAGCAGATCAACACTTCCTCCCAGCTTAGTGTCATCTGCAAACTTGCTGAGCGTACACTCGATCCCCTCGTCCAGGTCATTGATAAAGATGTTGAACAAAACTGGCCCCAACGCTGAGCCCTGGGGAACACCACTTGTGACTGGCCTCCAACTGGATTTAACTCCATTCACCACCACCCTTTGGGCCCGGCCACCCAGCCAGTTTCCAACCCAGCAAAGAGTATGCCTGTCCAGGCCATGGGCAGCCGGTTTCTCCAGGAGAATGCTGTGGGAGATGGTCAAAGGCTTTACTAAAGTCCAGATAGATGACATCCACAGCCTTTCCCTCATCCACTAAGCGGGTCACCTTGTCATGAAAGGAGATCAGGTTGGTCAAGCAGGATCTGCCCTTCATAAACCCATGCTGACTGGGCCTGATCTTCTGATTGTCCTGGACATGCTGTGTGATGGCACTCAGTATGAACCACTCCATAATCTTCCCCGGTACAGAGGTCAGGCTGACAGACCTGTAGTTCCCCGGATCCTCCTTCCAGCCCTTCTTGTAGATGGGCGTCACATGGGCAAGCCTCCAGTCATCTGGGACCTCCCCTGTTAACCAGGACTGCTGATAAATGATGGATATTTTTATACACCAGAAACAGAAAACTGAACAATTCTCAAATAAATATTTTTATACGCTCCAAACCTACCACTCCCTTGCCTTAATTTTAGCAAGGTCTGAAATGTCCTTTAACTTCTTTTGTATTTGTGTAATCATTTGTTAATAAAGCCTAAGCTCCAGAAGCTGGCCATTACACTCAAAAGTACATCTGAGAGTTCCTCATGCTTTGTCTGCCAGTTATTGAAAAACATGTAGAGAATATGATTTTTAAAAAGTTGGTAGAAGAAAGTTATGTTCTTTGTCACACAATATTTTTTTCCAGAATTGTCTTGCTCGTATTTCAAAATTGTTCCACCATTTTTGTTTTTAACAACTTCCTGTTGGCTTCCTACTGTTTTTTTCTGAGAAGAAGCTGACCCAGTTACAGATTAGAAATGTGGAGCAAGAATTCTCTCTATGCATAAATTTTAATTCTACCAGAAATCCTTCTTCCATTCATGGGAGCCACATGCAGAAAATTGGAGCAGGTAGTTAAAAGAGATTCATGGCAGCATGATGATACTTGCACAAAATTACCATTTAAATCTATGTTTGTTATGTTTGTATTTTTTTTTTTTAAATAGTGCATTTTTTGAAGTACTGTAAGGGGATTTTCAAAATTACAATAATCAAAGGTTTGGAATGAAATATTGATTAAGTTTGGTTGATTTATTTTATGGAAACCTTGTTACTTAATATTTGTTTTTTCTTGGGACTCTGGTTTACCTTTAGATACTTGAGTTAAGCTACTGTGGGATTCTAAAAGAACAAGGTTGCAATGTCTGTAACACATTCCTATAATACAGGGGATTTGACACTACATATACCATTACAAATAATTGCAGCTTCTAGCAGCCCTGGATTTAGCCCAACCTATACTGATTGTTTTATTGGGCACTAGTTTAGGAGTCCAGGAGGCTGGAGTGGCATAATGTCACCATTCCCAAGCAGAGTTTAGCTGAATTCCGAATCCCAAATATCAAACTTGTCTTCAGGGCAAGCTAGCCTTTTTTATGCCTACTCAAGGCAGTATCCTTGAAGCTCTTTCTAGCCTGACAGAAATGGTGATCTACTGTATACTTTCAAACCAGTGTTTTAAAATACTTTCTTTTCATTCCATTGTCCATATTTTGGTTGTTTTGACAGCCAACAAAGAACTTTGTGGGAAGGAAGGCTAAGTGATCATTACTGACATTCTGAATATGCTAAGAATGAATGGAAAAAACATGTTTTCTCTCAAGCATTATTTCATATTTTAATCTCTTCAACTCATCATCTGGGTTTGAAATGACTTTGTTTTATAGCAGTGGGTCTCCTAGTTTATAAGGATTTTTTTTAACATTTTAAGCATAAAATGTGGTTTCTGCATATTAATATTTCTATTAAGTATATTCTGTTCCATAAGTTTTTATGTCATATTCATCTCATTAAAGCACTTCCTAAATAAAGCCTGAAGGAATGTAATTAATGGGTGCCATATGTTTGTTTTTTCAACCCCTCTCCCATAGGGAAGAATGAGTGCAGTGGAATATTTTTCTTCTCATGTTATTTAATTAGACACGCACAAACTACTCTGAACTTCTATAGGAAAGGAAAGATATTAAAAAAAAATGTCTCCCCTGATACCAGAAGTTTTAAAAGTCCGTAAAAGTCTCTGGTTTACGTTATACAGTCCTCAGTCAGTCCCTGTCCGAAGACTGTTCCCTCCACAGGTAAACTGCATTGCTTATGCCAGACTGATAAAACTAGTGACCACAGCTTACTTCAGAATTATGGGCAAGCATTTTTATATTGATACCACTTTGATAAATATAGATAACTATTTGTATTTCTTTGCAATAGATGGAATCACCTGCAAAGTTCCAAAAGTTGCTACTTTGAAGAGCATAGCCTCCATGAACAGCAAGAATATAACAGTCTGCCTTTGTAGCATTCAGTCTACACTTTTATCTTTAAAAAAGGTGCAGTCTAATCCTCACTTATTTTAAGTGTTAAGTATTACATTATTCAGAAAAATATTCCCAAATGCAATAAGAAAATTTGAACAAGCTGATGTGTGGTGCTTTGGTTACCTGCTTTAGTTTAGAAGGTGAAAGCTGTAATTTTTATAATATAAAGAGTTTACAGCTCTTTACAGTTATTTTACTGACCTAGTTGGACAAACCCACACTTACATTTATACAACATTGAAATGAATAGGAGAGCAGAAAGGTAAGAATATTATACCCTAACCCTAAATGCAACATTGTCAGGGAGAAATTCAGACATGATCTTATTTAGAGACTATTACAGCTGTGACGCTGCCACACAATGCAGATATACAATTGTACCCTACTATGTGGTGCTAGCAAGGGTTAGCATGGAGCTAAAGTCTCATAGATTATCTCTTCCCCGAGATAGACCAACACCAGATACCAACACCTAATTTCATTAGGTGGCAAATACCACCTAGTCCAAGTAACATTTTCTCAGTGTTTTTGTATTGCCACTCTATTTCTTCTTCACCAATTTCAGTGAGTAATCCATAAGATAAATATTGAAAAGAAAACCCAATATATTTTATGAAAGGTTACAACACAAGAAGTGCAAAAAAAGGAAATACAGCAACTTAAAGAAGAGTTTGAAAATCCACCAGATAGAATTGCTCTATTTGTTCAAATGGCTTTTTTCTCTACCCTTGTGTTTAGATCTAGCCCACAGTGGAAATCAACGAATTCTCAGAGCTGACAGGTTTGCTTCTGCTGTTGTCTGTAGACAGAAAACGGGTTGGAATTAGACACATCATTGAAACAGGCTAACATCCTCCCATGGCTCATGTCCAAATGGGTTATTTGAAGAAAGGCAGAGAATTGTAGAAAGTATTACTATGAGAATAGGCTTTATGACAATAGGCTTACTTGGATCTCCATCGTGCTCGGTATTTTTGTCTCATCTTGCTTTAATTCATTGCACATTTATTTCTTTAGCACCAGAAACTGCTTTTTCTTTCTTTGTGTCAGCACTGCTGTCCTGTAATGGTTGTTCCCAAGCATTGCACATATTTTCATTTACAGTTAAGAGTAGGATTTTAGGACTGCAATTTTTGTTTTCCAGTTCTTTGTCAGGGAGCAGTAATTTTCAATCAGATCTATAGTATTCTGGTACCTGCAACAAATGAATATTAAACATTTATAGACTTAAATTTATTGTAGATCAGCACCTCCACTGGAAAAATTTTAGGCAGTGTAGAAAAATGGTTTTTAAAACCACAGCTTTAGTGACTTTTCTATCCATGTTTATTCAGTTGTCTACCTTACTCGTCCTGTTTACTCAGCTTGCATGGTCATCCCTCTCCCTGTTATGCCACTTTACCTGATCCAGTTTAGTATAACCAGGTTTTATCAGTTTACCATTACTACTCTCATTTTCCATCTGCTTTGCTTTGCTACCCAAGAATATCTCTTTATATCCATTGCAATCAAGCAATTGCTATTTCATTTCAACTGCTTGTCTTTTCTAAACAACTGATTGACATTATTAAACACCGGCAATTAGCTCCTACCTTGTTTTTAATGATTATCCTCTGTCCTGCCATTTTCTGATTGTCATGTAACCGCTGTTAATTATTTGCCATGAATCACTTATAACTACAATTCTTTCCCAATATCTATCTTTTCCCACTCAACTTTCAACATTTTACTTTGGAATTTGCATTGAACTTTTTACAATAGCTACTCCAAATCCTTGGCTGCTGTCAGCTCCATGGATCCTTACCTGAAAACCATTTGCTTTGTCAGCTTAAATGAATGCAGAATGGGATTTACCTTCTTTGCTATTTGCTGTATAGAAAAATAGGACAAGTGATACAGCAAGTGTCATCTGACATCAAGGGGGTTCTTATAAATATATATAAATACCTGAAGGGAGAGTGCAAAGAAGAGGGAGCCAGGGTCTTTTCAGGGGTGCCCAGTGACATGGCCAGAGGCAACGGGCACAAACTGAAACACAGGAGGCTCCCTCTTTACTCGGCGGGGAGTGACCAAGCACTGGCACAAGTTGCCCAAAGAGGTTGTGGAGTCTCCCTCCTTGGAGATATTCAAAAGCTGTCTGGACACAGTCCTGGGCAAACAGCTCTGGGTGACCCTGCTTGAGCAGGGGATTGGACCAGATGACCACCAGATGTCCCTTCCAATCTCGATTCTTCTGTGATTCTGTGATTATGTGATCAGCAGATATTAATTAATCCTGTAGACCACCTCAAAAAAAAGGACTTTTATCAGCAAACCTTCTCCCTTCCCTAAAGCTTATCACTCTTCCTCATGAAAAATAAAGGTCCCTAAATGCACCTCGTTTCCAGTACCTTCTTCAGTCAAGAGGAATGTTGTTAGTGTGGCAAGAGTTATCCACCTTTTTCATCCCAAGTTAATATTCCAAATATGAAACAATATTCCCTTTCTACTTATTTATCTTTCCACTTTGGCTCATTGGACTTGGTTGCTTGGAGGTCTGTGTTTTAAAGGTCTTCTTTCCTGACAATGATATAATACAGATTGAACTGGGTATTATAAAAATGTAATACCTGGCAAATTGTAGTTTAATAGTTTGGGGGAAAGTCATGTAATTTCTCAGCTTTCCTATGCTGTCAAGACAAAAGGAAGGATGAGTGGAATTTAACAATAGCAATGGTTGGGTTAGAAAGCTACCTTCGATATTGAATATGCTTTCAGAAGTTTTTCTTTTTGATGCCCAACTCCATGGTGCATATAGCATATACAATTGAAGACTGGAACCCTTTTTTCCTATGAACGTGTCTGATGGACAAGAATAGTCTTGATAAATTCCAAAGAAAGTTCCTATAGAAAGTGCTAATAGACAATTTTCTCATTCATAATAGTGCTGCATTATGTTTGACACTTTCAGACTGAGTTTTGTCAGTGGTTAGTTCTTAATAGCAGGAAACTGAAGTCACAAGATTTAGTTAAGACAGTAACATGGAGAAAAAATATGGGTAAAAACTGAAATGACAGGACAGAATTGCTAATTGTCACAGAACTGTAATGTAAAGTGAAGCGCAAAAATGATTTTTCATCGTATTACTCAATGTATAACTGTAACATTCACACAGTGAAATTCTGCTCATTGTTTTGTTTGCACATGGAGAGCTCCAACTTAGCACAGATATATCACAAAATAAAATTACCAAAGCATATTAATGTTTCTTCATACTCTTAATGTTTTAAATTTGAAATTTATTTCCCTCAGGTTGAATACAAATATGAAACTTTAGTCCCTGCCTGTGATTAATTTCAAATGCTTTCTTTAACTGACAAAGTACAATGCCATAAAACAAATTATTGTGATGCATTGTAGTGGCAAAATATTATGATATTAGTCATTTAATTTAATATGACTGACATATATTTTCATTCAGACTTAGAAAAAATAAGTGTTCATGGCCAGGCACCAAATGAGGGATACTTCATCACCAGAAGTTAAAAGTCTGATAGCATTTTAAACAATGGAGAGGCTCTTTGAATTAGAAACAGGCAGAAAATCTTAACTGCAGGTGTTATGGGAAGCTATAACAAAGACACATGCTTGCTGTGATGCACACTGTCCAAGCAGTGCTGAAGGCTCAGCAGAATTTTAGAATGCATTTAACTGTTGGCCAGCTCTCTGCACACTAATCCACTTCTGGCAGGATTATTTTGAACACTAAACCCTCTGAGCAGCTTCAAAAAGTTTTCATATCTTTTATTAGCCATTGCCACCATTCCTTTTCTTCTTTCTGACTTCAGCAAGAAAAAAATGTCCTGACAGTTAAGGACAGAAGTGTTTAATCTTGGGCTACTGACATCCTTGATGTTTGCAAATCCACCATGATTAGAAATGGGTGATTTTCAACAAATGAAGAGTGGCACTCCCTCCACCTGCTTTTTGCTATAGCATGAAGCAATTGTTTTCATTTCTAGTTTTATCCTGCAGTCCTCAAAATCGTCAGTTCAACATTATCAGTTAATGGAAAAATAATTTTCTGCCATTTAACTCTGAATGGTATTTTCTTGTTCCTCTAAAGATTGTACAGACAACGCTTTGGCACAAAGGCAGCCTGCAAGTACAACAGTTATGGGTAAATGATAGAAAGCCTTTCTTGAAAATGTGTACTAAGTATTAAAAATCTTTCTTTCAGGAAATGACTGAGTACAAAAATATCTAGGGATTTTGTTATGGATTCTTCTCAAAATAAATTAGATCAAGCTCTGCTTGGAATCTCTCTCACATCATCTATGAAAATTAAACATCTCCCTTACTTAGAATCATAGAATCATTTGGTTGGAAAAGATCATCAAGTCCAACTGTTATCCCATTCCATCTGGTCCCTATGATGGTCTCTTTTTTCACTTCACCGCCCTGGTTGTTAGCTCCCTGTTGCTCTCAAAAAGTTCTTTCTTGGTATGAACCGCAAGCTCACATGGTGTGCTGTGATTCTGTTGCCTCTCTCGGTAGGCTCTCCAGTCTGCTTCTCCAAGCATTTTCTCCAACAATTTCATCCTCTTTCCAGAAAAGCTGACCTAACCCAGTTTGTGTCTTCTTAAAGGGACTCAATATAGTTGCTAACCAAAAAAAAAAGCGCAGTCCCAAATTCTAATATGAGCAGATTTCACTTACAACCTTAGCCAAAAGACCATCCATCTCAGCTCATGAAGAGTCCTTTCTATGGACATTAAGCATTAATTTTACTTCCATTTGGGTAAGTGTACACTGAAGTACTGCATTTCTACTGGTAAGCAAGCTTTAAAACAATCAATGAAAACTAATCAAGTCAGAGAATGCCTGCAGCCCTGCACACTGAAGTCACAAGAACTTTGTAAATAAAAGTCAGAAATAAAGCTTTGCTTTTAGCAGAATTTCTTTTTGCAGGGGGAGGTGAGAAAAATCTAATATGTACGTGAGGTTAAAAGATACATAACAAAGAAGAATGTGGAATGTCTCCTTTGAGACACTGCTACATGATCACTAAAAATCTCTCTGAAAACTAAAGGAGGAGGGAGATACAGAAAATTAACAACTCATTTTTAGTATTCTACTCCATAAATACTTAGTTTATCATGTGGTTTGGCTGCAGATTTTACAACAAGAGTTAAAATTGTCTTTTAAAGGTCTTTGTTTTCTGTGGAGACTTATTTTGATGAAGATTATACGACATACCAAAGTGGGGAAAGGCAGAGAAAGGAAAAGTGGAAAGGAACTGATTTTTGAGATGGAATAAAGATCTGTGTCCGATCCAGAACTAGAACATAATGAAAAGCAGGGATAATGCAATACTGAGCAGCACTGCAATGACTGAGAACTCTGAGAATAGCTAGTTGATGTTAAAAAGTTAATGGTATGATATTGGTTGCCTCTGTGAGAAGGCAGAATACAGGGTCCTGGTGGTGAAACTTTGAATGTTTCCACTGCACTAGGGAAGATGGGTCATAGTTAATCTGTTGTGTACACACGAGTTTGTAAAGGTGGCTGACTGAGCTGGGAGACGTTTAATGAAGGCTTTCTGCAGAGGCAGAAGATTGTAGGTAGTGGAAAAATCCCTAAGTCAGACAAAGTGCAGAAAAGGCTTGAAACAGACACCACAGAGCCACACAGAGAACTTTGATAGAAGTAGAAGAGAGGAAAAGACAGACGTGCTTTGTACCAGACAGTATTTCAGCGTAACTGCAAAATTAACAAGGTCACAATGGACAGGGCTCTGTGACTCTGCAGAAGTCATGACTCTGCACCCTGGCAGAGCTCTCAGCCTGAATGAATACTTCAGAGTGGTACAGAAATGGAAACAGGAAAAAGAACACAGAGCTGGAGACTTTAGTTTAAGATGTCCTCCCTTCTGTTTTTATCTTCAAATAAAGAAGGTGTTCAGAAACTTTCTGCAAAGGCTAGTTTTCTGAACGTTGTGTTCTCTGTCTGCCAATTGATCGAAAGGTATGCCATGAATGGGAGCCTTATGTCTGGGAGAAGAAGGGAAGAATCTGGGAAACAAGCTTATTTTGGCCTTTATAGCTTTTTATTTTTAAAAATAAAAATTTTTTGTTGATTGCATTTGGTATGAAATAAGAAATGGGAACACCGTGAGAAAAAAGTATAGGAAAAGCTTTCCTGCCTTCCAGTTGGTGTGCTTATAACACATCAATTGCTATTAAAGCTCAAGTCCAGGTAAACTTATGTCAAGCCCAGAGTGATGTTCCAAGCATATAAAATGAAAACTGCAGAAAAGACTTTCACACTGATTCCAGCTATGAGAACAAACCCTACTCATATGGAAGATGGTCAGTGACAAATTCCCTGAAGGTCTCCACCATGCAGGAGGTTCTTCGGCTGCTCCCTTCCCATCCCACATTTTTACAGAAAACTTATTGCTGATTTCTTCTAGAAAAAAAAATATTGCCTTTTATTACTTACTTTCTGCACAAAGAACAAGCAGAGTTAATTGCAAGAATAAAAAGTATAAATCTCTTTTTTATTTTTGTATGAGACAGCAAATGACTCCCATTTGCTGAAAAAATGACAATGCTTTGGGCCAAATGGACTCCGACACAATATTGATTAGGACTATTATAGCCCATCAAGGAATAAATGGGACAGCAATTTCAAAATGCGCTTGTATTTTGTGTGTTAGAAAGAGAAAGACAAATGATTTGACACAGAAACAGCCAAAGCAACTGGCACTGCAGATGAAAATTACAGACGTTAATATGGGTATGATATGGTCAAGGAAACTGTGAAAAAGAGATTTAAAAATAATTTTATTTAGTTAATTTATTCTTATATAAGTATTTGTGTGAGAATTAATTAATACATTCAAAAGCACTTTTAAAGAAACCTGAATGTGCAAAACCAAATGCGTTCAGAGATTCTGTCCAAACAGCTGTAATATTCCCAGCTCCTCCAGAGCCGCGTGAAGCCTTATGCCTTCTCTTTTCATGTGCACATCATCCTACGGGGAACGTAACATTCATCAGAAATGGTACAATGCTTCCTGAATTGCCTTGGCTTCTCCTCTGTTAACAAGTTTTGTGCTTGCTGTGTAGTGAGCTGGGGCTTAGCTGGTGCTGCTCCCCTGCTCTCCTGCCCTGGGTGTCCCCCCCAGGCTGGTCGGTGCACCCAGCCTTGACTCCAGCCAGGGCTGTGGGGCTTCTGGGTGCTGGGTGCAGGCATGAGGTGGTGGTAAGCTGGAAGCACCCAACGCTTCATGCCTGGGGCCCAAAGCTCTAAGGGGTCAGCTGTACCAGTGGTGCCAAGGCCTTATCCCAGCAGTAGAGTGCACTTTTGGCTCTGTAGTCAATATTTTCTTAAGTTGGTAAGAGGTTCACGTTAAATCCAGTGGTAGAAAGCAGCCTTCTTTACAATGTGCAGTGGGATATTTCCTTCAAAACAGGCACCGGTATGGCAGTCTGGCTTGTTCCCTCAAACTCTTCCCTTATTTGCATCAGCATTTTGGAGACTGTTGTCTGTTGAGGCTTTTTGATTTCTACTTAGTACATCTGTAGTCAGACATGTTGTAACTGACTTTTCTATACTTGCTGGTGGTTCTGTACCACTCTGCTTTGGATATCAATGCAAACCGCAGCAGCGTCACTCATTCACGTTTTGCCTCCACGATTCCCTGCAGGGAGGTAGCACTAGCACTACGAGGTGGTACTTTGCACCATCTGAGATCAGCAGCTGTGCTTATTATTGCAGAAAAAAATGTATCTTTGTTCATCTGTATCACACTTTGATAAGATTTGAGCAAAATATCTAAACAGCTATTCCAGTTAACAAAAGCCTCAATCTCATTTATTTCTCTCTAATTATTATTTTATCCCTTTTCAGCACACTACTAATTCTCTGAAGTACCATGGGAAGTTTGCATATAACAAAGTATTATATTCATTATGGGCATAGTAGGTTTTGTCCATTAAAAGTATACTCTCTCTGTGTAACTATCAGCCCTTGCCCTGTTCCACAAGAGTACTCTTAAGTGTAAATTATTGGAGATGATTGGAGTATGAACTATTGCTGTCCATCTTCTCACAGAGCACGGTTTGACTCTGTGTTTTCACCAAGACTGCTGTGGCAAATAAATACTTATATTAGTTCTCAGATCACAGATTTTCTTTCCATGAAAGGGAGCAGAAGTTCAAGACAAATACTTCTCTTGGTCTAAAAACAAGTGCTGCTGTTAGCTACTTTCCCTTCAAATCAATATGACTTATACAGTATAACCAGCAAAGAGCTGAAGACACAATCCAAGAGGTGCTGGGCTTTATACCTTTTTTAGATGTCAGTTAAAAATCAGTAGCTTTTGGAATTACAAACACAAGCAGTACTTAGAAAAGGACAGCCAGTAAAGAGCAAAGCACAGGTATAACAGCCATAGCAAAGGGTTGCTGGATCTCCTTAGGTTAGCTAAGAGACAACACTGCTGCTAAGCTCTAGTTTCATGAATACCCAGTGACAGCAGACAAATTATTTGGATTGTAGCTTATGGACACATATATGCACATATTTTGGGGCACTTTTAAAGATAACCACCTTCTTATGCTTGAAAATTATAAAGGAAGCTAAATCCTGGCTCAGTAATTTCCATTAAGAGGTACAATTCATGAGGGGGTAGAAGCCATTCAGACAACGTAGGAAATAAATAACACAGAAGGATTTTAAAGCAATGCAGTGATATATATGGAAAGAGAGTTGACAGTTGGCAATATGACTGAGACACAAAATCCATATCTACTCCACAGATAGGCACAGAAGATCAAGGAGGTAGCCAATGCTCTTTGCCTAAATTAAATCTCTGATGAATGCTATAAAAGAAGCTACTTCTAGACTAAAGACTGAACATCTTACCCTGGAAAGGCATTTCAACATCACTAGAGGACACAGGCATGGAGTGCTACGGCAATCTCCTCTCCCTGCGTGGTCTGGAGCACACTGAAAAGCGACTGCGACCGGGCTGCAGTAAGTGGCCAGGGGTTCAGTTAGTTTAGGTGTGGTGCCAAACCACAGAAGTTCAGAGGAAAGCGTGGGGATTTCCAGGGCACAGTTCCCCCTTAAAGCAGCTAGGCCATGTGATATTGCTTTATTGTGTCCTCCCCCAAGATGGAGACAATTCTCCCTTAAATCCTGTATGACAGCAAATTACCCCAGCAGACTTTTGGTGGTTGTGTTCAGCAGGAGACTTGTGCCCTGAGGGTCTTCCAGAACTTTGTTGTATCTGAAGCATAGAGTTAGAAGCAATACCTGAATTCTGCCTAAAGAGAAGAGTCAGAGGAAAAGAGACTTTAAATCTGTATTAACACTTCTTCCATTAATTAATGACAAGTGTTGTGCTTTCTGGAAGGAGTAACCCAGATCTGGAATAGCTAGCTTTAGAGCTACTCAAAACCTGCATGGACAAGGCTCCAAGCAACTCAGTTTGAATTTGAGTTTGGACTAAATTTCAAAGCTAGCCCAGCTTCGAGTGGAGGTTGGATCAGATGGCCTCCAGAGGTCCCTTCCAAACTAAATTATTCATGATTCTAAATGTAATTTCTGTGTGGTAAAAAGATTGTATTCTTTTAACACACTTTATATATCTTTAGTGTCAAGCTTAGTAATTCCTGCCTCAGTTAGAGAAGTCCCTGTTGTTAACTAAGAGCTGACTGCAGAGTTATCTCAGGCCTTCCCTAAACAGATGGGACAGTTTGAGTCTTTAACAGAGATTTTTATTACTTTTTTTTCTTCTCACAGCTGCTATTCCAGACATTAGAATTAAATTGTAACTCATGAAAGAGTTAAAAAATAGAAAACAGAATTTTAAATAGTGTTCTATTTTCTAGTCACTAGTATATTATAAACTAGTTGTTTGTTTAATAATTACTTCTCCCTCAAGGAAACAGCTGCATTACAGCTGATGTCATAATTTACCAGTTTTCCAGTTGCTCATGAAGTGTTCAGAGGGAACAGGGGAGGAAAAAACTAAGAATATTTTGGAGGATATCTTTATAGAATGCATCAAATCATTCTTATAGTTTTATCATATAAAACTATATACAAAAATACAAGGGTAGAAAACCTTTCCTTTCTTTCTTCTTTTTTAGCACCTGATTGTCTTAAAGAAGCAATTCATTTACCTATTCCCCCCTTCAACCTCAGCATAAAGATGCCTTTCCTCTCATCTTGTACTTTTTTTTACAGCACAGACTTTGCTCTTTATCTCAAGTGTAGACTGGCAACCTTTTATTTTTGTGAGTTTAATTAATACCAACTGAATTTCTCTTTGCTTCCTTACTAAATGACTATTGTATGGCTTCACCTGGGTATGAACCTTATCTGCTCCTTTCCTTTCTCATGCCTAATCAATCATTGCCTGAGTGTAAATGCTGAGAATGGCACTGTATCCATCATTCTGCTAGTGCTTAACTACATGGGCTCTGAAATGCTGGAGGAAGAAAACAAGTGACATCCAAGTAATATATATTTTATGGTCTCTGTCTTTGACAAATATTAATTACCTGTACAACAGTTTGCTCTCTAGTTTATGGTATCTCCAACCTGGGGTCAGATCTTTTTCTCCATTAGAGTGGAGTAGGGTGAAATTCCACTCAACTTGCAACAAGATTAAATTAAATCAGTGCTCAGGGGAGAGGTGGCATGCAAGAAGTGATTATGAATAGCAATATTTTACCAATCAAGTTAAAACCATAAGCAGTGCTCTCAGCTCTGCATGATGTGTCTGCTCTGCTCTTAGCAAACCAGACAAATGAAATGGTGCACCTCCTGAAAAGCCATGCAGAAATTCCTCCTCTTCTCCTTACATTGGCCTGCCAGATTCTGGTGTTCTAGCACTTTCTTGATAGAGTGCATGTATGTTGGGTTTTACGATTTGTTTTCCTTCCTATTACCATTTTAACTCCTTTTCTATCACCTGGTTATAAAAAGTACATTCATAAACTCAGATCATTTAGACTGCAGAGTTGGTTCTTTTGCAAATGTAATTTGCATGATTGAACTAGTGGGTGAATTTTGCATGGAATAAGTTTACAAGCACTAGTTGTCCACATGTCCTACATTTGCAATCACAATTTCTTAACTAAAGAAATGGTTATGTTTGTAAGCAATTCTAACAAAAGGTGCAACACGGAATATCTGATGAATGCAAGGTCCTGCACCTGGGTCGGGGCAACCCCCAATATCAATACAGGCTGGGAGATGAGGGGATTGAGAGCAGCCCTGCGGAGAAGGACTTGGGGGTACTGGTGGAAGAAAAGCTGGACATGAGCCAACAGTGTGCGCTTGCAGCCCAGAAGGCCAACCATATCCTGGGCTGCATCAAAAGAAGCGTGGCCAGCAGGTCGAGGGAGGGGATTCTGCCCCTCTACTCGGCTCTGGTGAGACCTCACCTGGAGTACTGCGTCCAGCTCTGGAGCCCTCAGCACAAGAAGGACATGGAGCTGTTGGAGCGGGTCCAGAGGAGGGCCACGAAAATGATCCGAGGGCTGGAGCACCTCTCCTGCGAGGACAGGCTGAGAGAGTTGGGGCTGTTCAGCCTGGAGAAGAGAAGGCTGCGGGGAGACCTTATTGCGGCCTTTCAGTACTTAAAGGGGGCCTATAGGAAAGATGGGGACAGTCTTTTTAGCAAGGCCTGTGGTGACAGGACAAGGGGTAATGTTTTTAAACTAAAAGAGGGTAGATTTAGGCTAGATATAAGGAAGAAATTTTTTACAGTGAGGGTGGTTAAGCACTGGAACAGGTTGCCCAGAGAGGTAGTGGAGGCCCCATCCCTAGAAACATTTAAGGTCAGGTTGGACGGGGCTCTGAGCAACCTGATCTAGTTGAAGATGTCCCTGCTCACTGCAGGGGGGTTGGGCTAGATGACCTCTAAAGGTCCCTTCCAACCCAAAGCATTCTATGATTCTATGATTCTATGAATGAAATAATTTCATTTGTAACTGTCATACATCCTGTTTGGAGAACTAATGTTTATTTTTGTTAGGTATCATCTTAATTATTTGATTCACTTCTATCTTTCCAAACATTTGTAATAATTTCAGCTTTGGAAAGTCTCCTAATAATTATCCCTTGAAGTCAATATAGACCGTAATGTGGAAAACTCTGAATAGTACTGGACCCAGAATGACTTTTAAGGAACCTCTGCAAATATCAGTTTGGTCTTTGGGTCTTTAAGTGCTTTCTTTAATCAATTTCATATTCTTCTGATCTGTGAAGGTTTAATTGTCATACGTTGTACCCTGCGAAACTGCTGAAAATGTCTTGCTAACATTAATAATCCACAGTAGTTATTATTATAACTAAATTATAATTATAAAGTTTTGTATCACACTTCTTTTTTATTACTCACTAAGGACATTATTTTTTATCAAAGAAAGAATTTAAGTCTCCTTGTAAGTGAAGTATTTTATCCTGAAGACCAGAAACTGGCTTGAGCAATCACTCACGCCGGTGAAGACCCTCTCTATTCGTGGGATGTCCTTAGGCACTGCAGATTGCCCGCTTGAAAAAATAAATTTAGTCTGAATCAGTCATTCATACGCTTTGTTTCAGAGACTGACTGTAAAACTTAACTGGTTTTTGGATGTGATTTGTGAAATACGTCAGGTGGTATCATTAGAACTGCGTAACTGAACAAGCCTTTAGTTTTTTCTGACATGCATACCTGACAAAGGTATTAAGCATTTGTTTTCTCAGAATACTGTATTTAGTGACTGTAATGCAAAGCTCCTTTTCCTTTTGTAGTCATATATTCACTGTTTCTCCTCTTCCTCTTTGTTATCTTTGAGGAGGGGGCTTGTTCTAAATCCATCAATTATTTCTTTCTGTCATTCACTTGTGCTACTTCTTTCCATTTTGCTAATCGTATATTTCATTGGCATAACTTGTTGCCACGTTTATTTCCACATTGTACTCATTCAGCAAGAAAACACTTTTTCTCCATCCACATTATGCATTTGTAGAAGTTTTCCCATCAGCCTTCCCAGCAGATGGCTGTTCATCTGCAGCATTTCCTTGTGATTTTTGTGGATGCCAAGGCTTGCTAAACCTCTTGGCAGCCTCCCATTGACTGGACTATGGCTGTCACTGGTGTTGGTGTTGGTGGTTGTGTTCCTTTCTCCATCATTCCATCACTTTGTTTAAATGAAACCAAAGATTAATTATCTAGCTGGATCTTGTAGCTGCAGACTGAAAATGTGCTGTCTAGCACAACTGGGAGAAATGCTAGCCCCTCCCACAAGCAAATACGGGCTCATTTCAAGTTTTGCTCAGTCCTGGAATAAAATAAACCAAAAGAAGATTCACAAAAAATGTAGGAAAGCATTTGTATTTTTATTTCCTTAGAGCCTCTTCTGATACGACTCTGCATATTTGTTCCCTCTAACATGACATGGTTTTGTCCATGTATTTCTTTTCTCATACCCTTGCTTTTATCTTTGCCAACATGGAGGATTTATTAGTTTGACTAAAAATAACAAATACAAGCTTTTAGCTCAGCATGAAATGGTTTCATCTCCCTTGAGAAAGAGCACAGCTCTCTCAGTCTTTTCCCACAAAATGAACTCCCCTCTGGGACTTCATTCTGGCCAGTGATGTGCAGATTTACAAGGTATCATGTATGAAACTATCAGCAGCCTGTACTTGGAAGAAAGGACATTATCTTTGGAAGAAGGAAGCTCAGTGCTGTTTCTATTCCAGTGATGCTGGGAGAGGCAGGGGCACTGCAGCCCTCATTGCTCCGGGAAGGGCTGTTTGCCCACACTGCAGATTGCAGACTCACAGAGCATCCTCCTCAACAGCGGGGTGGAGACTAATGCACGTCTTACAGCCCTCCCCTCATTTCCTGCTGAAGGTACAGACAGTAGCACCGAGGTTTGGAAACGAGATGGAAAGCAGACCACATAAGAGCCAGACCTACAAAAAACTCCATGTTATGAAATAGAAGACACTCAAAGAGATTAAATCATGTTTGTTCTCTACTACTTACTATGAAATGGAAGAAATGAATTGAGCAGAAGTCATTGCTCATCCGAGACCCTCTTGAGGCTTAAATCCTTGGAAAATTCGTTAAGCGTTACTGTTTGGTAATGTTGTACTATCCTCACTTCACAAATGGAGACCCAGGGTCCTGTCGCCCTGTATACCAAGGGTTTCTCCCCATGTAAATGACAGCAGGGAAGTAAAAAAGTGCATGCCTAAATCTCACCCTGACATGGAATCAGGATGCAACTAGATTGGACAAGAAGGTCTGGGAGCTCGGAAGTATTCCCATGTCCTGCAGTTTAGGTATAGCCTAAGAGTAAAATCTACAGCTTCAAAGGACTTCTGTCTTACTCACTGAATCCAGAGGTCCTTTCCAACCTCAATGGTCCTGTAATTCTGTGAAGGTATATAACCCAGCCAGTGGGAAAGTACGTGGAGAAAGATGGGGCTTTCATTTAAATTCTCTTGCCTGCCAGTTAGCTTAGAGAGTCAGCTTCTTGAGTTCTTTCTTCATTCTTAGACATAACAAATGTTTTCATTATTTAGAAAAAAAGTCCAAACAAAATAGCTTCCAAAAGTGATTGTGAGGAACACACTGTGTCACTGAACAGCCTGGTGTTTGTCTCTTAAGATGTGGCAGATATGGGTCAATGTTTTACTTTTAGTAAGGCACAAAGGCGATCTAAGCCCAGAATGATACTCTAGACATTGGTTTATTGAATAAAAAAAAAGCACACAGCCATCCCAGAAAGTCTTGTTCTGCAGCTGTTCATTTCTGTGTTAGGTATGCTTTCAGAACTCCAGTCTTGGTTTGAAAATATCACTTATGTACAGGCAAAAGTTAACAGTGCCACATCTCTCTATGCTTACAATTCTGCAAAGACTTTATGAATGTCAGTGATGCCTCAGTGTTGCATTTTGACATGGTTCTTTTCAAGACTGGTCTGGATGCCTTATGTAAACTCATGCAATAAATCTGCAGCAGAACAAGAAACATGTCCCAGATGTGTCTGATTCTAAGGGAACACCCTTGACTCTAAGACATCCTTCCAATTTGGAAAGGAGAGTTTGCCCGCCACAAACGTTGAGAAGGAAACAAGGGCAAAACATACCATCCACAAGTAAATATACCACATTTCTTAGTTCTCCTTTGAAACACTTAACTCTGAACAAAGACATATTGTTCTGAGAAATAACTGCCTAGATTAAAGAGTATTTTCTTCCACACTACACAACCGTGCCTTTTTTCCCACTGTGAAAATAAACCCAATTTTCCTGCTTGTCTCATGAGGTCTTTGGATGATGACAACAGACTGTTCTATAAACAGCTGCTCCAGTGCCTGGTGAATTAAAAGAATTTGGAGGTACTTCAGTGACAAGATCTACATTCAGAATAAGAAAATCACAGCCATATTCTTTAAGGTAAAACCGAGAATGAAAAAGAAATTCAGCTCAGAGAATGGAAGTAAATTAGTTTCTGTGGTAGCTGCATTACAGCTGTTGTAGATGCAGCGCAATTAAAGTCTGAATTAGAATTTTCCATACTTGTACTTTGTTTTCATTAGGATTTATGTTTGCTCTGCTGGGTTTGTTTTAAGTAGGTGCACACGTACGGAATGAAAATAAACTGTTAAGTTGGTTTGCCTAAGATGTTTAGTCAGTCTGCTGAAGGATCTCCAGCAGCCTTTCTGAAGTTAAAAGGAGGAAAGCAAATATTAACAAAGGATATTTTTTCCAACTTTTCTTCTCAAACAACTTGAATAATCATCATCTACTTTAAAGCATTTCTTTGTCATTTGTTTCATTGTTTTGTTTCCCTGATGGTTTGTACATCTTGAGCCTCTGTCCTTTGTGAGTTCTGAGTAGTGGTGTTGGTCTGATTTTGCTTCCACAATCTTCTAGCTAAAGAGAACAAACTGGAGACTCTTTCTGGACTCCTCACACTGTTATTGCTTCATTATCTACAGAGATTGGGAGAAACAAGAGCTCACCATTGCTTACAACATGGGAAACCTCCATTTCTTCAGCCTTCTTGCTGTGTATACCTACATCTGCAGCTGCATTCCCGTGAAGAAAGCTGGAAATAGTATCCGAAATGAAGAAAACAGACTTGTTCCTTTTTTGTATTCCCACACCATATGCTTCATGCTGTACATAGGATGGAACTAGCAGATCTGGCAGCAAATGAGCTAATTCCTAAGAGAAGCTTTGTGCCATTACGTCACTGAAAGGCTGGACAGTCAGCAGGACAACACCGATGTTTCTGGCCTCTGTTCTTGGCTACCATGTAGCTACTCTGTCTCTCTTTCCAGGACAAAGCAGTCCAAGTTGGCTTAGTTACAAGTGGACCATTTCCCATACAAAGATTTTTCTTCCATATGTGCCCCAATTTGCCCTCAAGCCAGGTATGAGTATCAGCAATCGTGCACAGCGGACACACACCACCTCGAGCAACCTCCACCTGTTAGCCCAACTATAGAAAGGCTCAACTTTATTTTTCAGTAGGTGCTCTGGTGGCATGAGAACATGAGCCCCCCCCATCTACTCTTAGCTTTGCTTCCTACTTCTACTATCTCCCCTTGCACATCTGCCAGAAGACACAGATTTAATCCCAGAGCTCTCGTCCTCTTCCTGTTCTCCATATAACCTCTCATCTCCAGGTGTTTCAAGGTCATGTGTTTCACTGTTCATCAGCACGAATCAGCAGTCTCTCTGTCTTGGATTTGACAGAGGGTGTGGAGAGAAGGGAAAATGGTCTTTACACTGTGTAATATAAGACACCTTTGGAGGCTAGTCTTGCTAGGATGCCTGCATATAGCATGTAATATGACAGGCCAAAAGGCAAATGAGTGGAGGAACCTATTATAGGTGTCCTGAACAGCCCGTTGTGTACCTGTCAGCTCTCCAGAGGCTCTAGGCCTTGGCAGATGAGCCTCCAAATTAGTACTCTTACATCAGCTCCTTAAATGGTAAATGCCTCTTGTGTTCATCAGGAGTAACACCTCTCAAACATACATTGCCACACCATTGTCTTATCCTTTAACTAGCATTGTCAGTCTGTTTCTGTGGCATTGAGTAAAGGCGTAGGGCATTACTCACCTGGCAGGTTTACGTGATCCAAGCTCAACTTGGAAAATCCTACCTTTAAAGCACAAAGAAAGTTTTAGCATAAATAATCGACCTGTACTTTTATCTTAAAAAATTTTCAGCTTTTCTTTTTTTTTTCTTTTTTAAAAATCTATTAGCAAAAGTCAAGCTGTGCAGCAAAAGTGGGTTCTGAGGTACTCTCTATATTGAGAAAAAGCATTTTAAATCAGCCTGACGTTTCCTGCTTACACAGACAACATTGTGCTCAGCTGGTACATGTGGGAAAGTACCTTCAGAGGAGCTAATTAGGGGGTTATCTGTGCATAGACTACATGGCATTCTGGAGTACTCTGCCACAGAAATCTACAGGGTGGATGGTTGAATTCAAATGTCCTCCAAAGTGCCAAAAACCAATTAGTGCTGGACGTCAGCACAAACAACTGTGAAACACTTGCCTGAATGTAATGGGATTTTTACCACAGAACCTAGCAGTGCTAAATCTGCTATAATGTTAATCATATAAAGCAAAAAGTAAGCTGGCCTGCTCTGAGCCCTTCTGTTAGCCCCCCGTGTGTATTACACATGGACAACATCACATTAAAAGGGCCTGGCAGAGCAGGAAGGGTAGTTTTAACCTAGTGCCATACCAAGATATTACCTTACCGTATCATTTAGAGAAACAGAAAGTGTCGACAAGACAGGATCTTATGTAGTACTTTCCTCAAAAGCCACTCAGAATTGTGACTCACTATTTTAATTACATTACTTCTTTGCCATGTTTGGAGGGATACCGTAAGTGAAAGAGAAGCAAAACAACCAGATGTACCAACTGCTGTTCTTTTATGATTAGAAAAGAGACAAAACATCTGCTGCTGGCTTCCTCTATACACTAAAAGTCACAGTTTGGAGAGAGATGTGCTCTCTGAGAGGGGGTTCTTCTCTACCTAAGTCAATGCTGAAGTACATTTTATTCAGATTAAGACCTGGCTTCTCTTTTAAGGTGTAACAGCACAGTTTGTGGTCAGTCAATAGAGGTCCATTTAGTGTTTGTCAGTTCCTCTCACCTATTATGTATAAAACCCAAATGAAAGGATCATAAATAGAGAGATAAAGTCAAAAGAAGTATTTAAGTTTAGTTAATCAGTTGTCTGAAGAACTGCCTAGAGTCAGCAAACTGAATTTACTGTAACCCTCTACCACAGGCTACAGTCTGAGTTATTTTGCCATTCAGCAGGACAGTCTCCTGCTATTTAAAACAAAATGACATTTTAGTACTTCCTTAGATCATTAGAAGAAACGGATACATGTAATCCGTGGGTTTACGCAATTTTCCTCTGGCTCTTTATACCTTGGTGATTGCATTAAGGTGATACCCTTACATTGCAGAAGTAACAGTGAACCAGAAGGTAACATTTCATGATGCTGCCAGGCAGCTTCCTTCTTTGTCTTCTTGTTTGTTTACCTGAAAAAGGCAGGGGAGTGTGCTGAGACAGCAAAGGAACTGAAGGTGAAATATAAGAAG